>JABCKT010000025.1:0-129157 GCA_018858115.1 Tephrocybe rancida
AAAATGACCACCGCAGGGGTCGAACCTGCAATCTCCTGATAACAGCACATCGTAGTCAGACGCGATGCCATTTCGCCAGGCGGCCGTAAATTACGTATCAATACCTATAGATACGGGTAACCATCTTGTTTTTACAAGTCTATATTTGGGTAAGCCATCATAACCATCTGGAAAACTCTTCAGCAACCTCCATGCCTCGTCGTCGATCGACGAAAGCTCGCGTAAATGGCGGAAAACCGCGCCCCGTAAACCGCGCAGACTCCAAAGTCACAAAATGGAACAAAGCTTCCGATGTACCAATGGATGAAGAGGACCTCTGTACGATCTCAAATTGACCGAATGACTACATACTCAACTTTTTTCGTAGTTCGCGCGTCGCGAGATAAGGTACTCTTGGATGGTGACAATAACTGGCAGCAGGAAAACGATGACGACGATGAGGTTTTTGCTCTCCAAGGCCTGGATGACGATAAAGACGGCGACGACGATGTGGACATGGACGAAGAAGATGCAGATGAGGAGGAAGATTTAGACGGTCTGCCGGCAACGAAGGCGAAAAAGAAGGCTAAATCTAAGAAGGGAAAAGGGAAAGTGGACTTTTCTGAGGAAGAGGAGGGATCGGAATCCGAAGAAGAAACGTGGGGGAAGAGTAAAGCTGCTTGGTATTCTTCTAACGCAGCGCAACTCGAATCCGATGATGAAGAGGGTAACGAACTGGAAGAACAAGAGGCCAAGAGACTACAAAGTAAGATGCGCGAGGATATGGATGACAGTGACTTCGGATTGGCCGACATGGCGGACGCTGAACTTGCAGAGGAAGCTGAGTCCGTGCATTCCTAATTTAGCTCTGTGGCAGCAACTTGACAACTCTATTTACAGTGGGCTCGCAGAACCTACGCCTGTCATTGTCCAACCTCTTCCTCACGATAAAAAACTTGTGTTACGGCATCTAGAAAAGACCAGTCCTGAAACTTTGGCCCTAGCACGCGACTGGGAAGAGGCCATCGAAAGTCTCGCGAAGACTAAGGAGAGGATCCAAAGGTAAGTTGTAGATATGTGCTCCTTACAGGCTCTGACCTGGTTTGCAGAATGGAAGCAGAGGATCCGGATGCACTCAGTCTTGGCATGATTCACATATACTACCGTACGTCCACTATGTTCAACTTATATCGTTCACGTCTCGATGCCTTTTATAGAAGCCTTGCTGACTTACACCACAACCCTCGCGTTTTACTTTCATTTGGCAAGCTCCGAAAAGTTTGCGCAGCGGCCAGAATTACTCAAGGTCCATCCCATCCTACGTCGTCTCTTGACTTTGAAGCAGTCCCTCGCCACCTTCGAAGACCTTGACTTCGATGCCTCTGATTCTGAGGATGACGAAGAGAACGATGAGGATGAGGACGAGGCTGAAGATGATGATGAGAGCTTGACATGGGATGAAATCATGGCAAACGGCGAGACGGTGTGGGACACCAACGAGGATGTGGGCATGGACGAGGATGAGCTAGAGTTGCTGCTCCAGGACGCCTCCTCCAAAGAGGGTGTACCCGAGTCGCCTGAACGGCCGAAGAAGAAGCGCAAGATGTCGAAGGCAGCCAACCCTACCCCCGTTTTCGATCTTGTAGAGCCAGAATTCACGCCATCCAAGCCCTCGTCATCTCGCAATGCCTCTGACGTTGCCGATGCGTACGGCGAGGCCACCTCCCTCCAACACGCAGATGCAGCTGACAAGTCTGCACGTAAAAAATCGCTGCGCTTCCATACATCAAAGATCGAGAGCGCGAGTGCGAGACGCAAAGGCGCAAGAAACCAGGCTGTAGGAGGTGACGATGACATTCCCTATCGCGAGCGGAAGAAGGAAAAGGATTCCCGCCTTACTAGAGAAAACACCAAGGCGAGAGGCCAGGGTGGCGAGGATTTGGATGACATCGAACCTGAACCTCGACCGGCGAAAACGAGGACCGATGACGACGAGGACGAACCTCCAGAAGGCCCTGATGGTTATTACGAACTCGTCAAGCTGAAATCAAAAGCCAAAAAGGAGCAGAAACAAGCCGAATACGACGCGATGGTGGAAGCCGCACGGTAAATCCTCTTTTTAATCATCTCACGTCCTATGGGATTTGACATTTCTTTTCAGCCCCGACTTCGACGAGGATGCTGCCGCAGGCCCCCGTTCGCTCACACGTGCCATTATGGCGAACAAGGGTCTCACTCCCCATCGCCCGAAAAGTGTTCGCAATCCGAGAGTCAAGAAGCGCCTCAAATTCGAAAAGGCAAAGAAGAAGCTATCGTCACAAAAGGCCGTCTTCAAGGGTGGGCTCAAGGAGACTGGAAGATACGATGGAGAAAAATCTGGTATATCGAAGGTTATCAAGAGTGTTCGTCTTGGGTAATCAGGCCACCCCTTTATCGTTGTGAT
Source organism: Tephrocybe rancida (assembly GCA_018858115.1). Lineage (NCBI taxonomy): Eukaryota > Fungi > Basidiomycota > Agaricomycetes > Agaricales > Lyophyllaceae > Tephrocybe > Tephrocybe rancida. The sequence continues at coordinate 2,423 of JABCKT010000025.1, forward strand.
TCTTTTTACTGGATCGTTATCAATTCAGCTTTGCTGCAGTATAGAAATCCCGGTCAACGCCATCGCGAAGATTCGCGGCACAAATGAACCTGCTCGTCACGTAAATATTTGTGTAGTCTAAAAGCTTGAATGTTTTTCCATCTCCCCCCGCCACATGTTTTGATCGCGCCATGCCGCCCATATACTGAGTAACAAGGACAGGAAGCACGCACTCATCGTGAGGTACAGGGCGTCGACGTAGCACTCCCGCCCCAACATGCAGGTCTTCGCAACACTCGTTGACAACGTTGCCAAATTTACGAGGGGCTTGTCGTGTGCGTCAAGAATGCGCCCGAAAGCCATTACAAACAAGTTCCCTGGTACGATAGGCGATGCGAAGAGGTAGCCCCAATTTTCCGAGAAGTGAGCTGGAAGGTATCAGATATAATTATGTACACGCGAGGCTGCATTGCTGAAAAAACTTACGCATTCCAAACCAGTCGAGGCACACATTTGGGAACAGCGAGTACACGCTCCCGTGAGCGAGGCCCAGCATTGCGCTCGCGATCCATAAGTGCTTGACATCGTCCACAACTAAAGCTACCATCACCTGCGAGAGAAATGATAACGAGGACGCGAGGACGAGCGAGTATGACCTAGGGAAACCGAAGTGGTTCTTAGTGTAGTCTGATACGAGGCCTAGCGATAGGCAAGTAAGCATGTATTGATGGTTTATGGGACAGAGTGTATACCGATGAATATGCGGCCGGAGAAGTTGAGGAGGCTGATCCAAGCTACCTGCTCGGCCTGCCAGCGCGCAGCATCGATGGGGTTGTAAACGTCTGCAGCCTTTCTATAGAGGGCTTGCGACATTGACCCGACGTTGTCAATATCTAAATTTTAGTGGATATTGTACCGGATGCGGTGATGGAATGATAACGTACATGTCAAGCCTGTTCCAGCCACTGAAGGGAAACCATCAACAATTGCTTCGTGATTATAGTGAACAAGACCTACACATGGAAAAGATGGATAAAAGCAGCCAAAAGTCACTGCTCGTCCATAGCTTACGTCCATATACGTTAGGTGGGCGGCCTTGGATCAAGGCATCTCGTCTAGACAGCTGCACAGGCGCACTACATGCAGTATCAGTTGGAGAAGTTCCATACACGGGGACATTGTCTCGCATCGCTAGGAGTGCATCATGTTCATCGTTTGAGATTGACTGAATGCACGATCCTCGCTTTCCTGTCTCTGTATTCTCAGATGGAGGTAGCGGTATCGGCCGGACGAAAAAGAAACCAACTATCATTGGGATGGAGGTACCGAAAGAGAGGAAGCGAAGGAAGGCCGACGGGTCGCCTGCGAACTTGACACTGAAGATGGTGGAAAACAGAAACGCGGATAAGCCGAAACCCGATATAACAAGACCAGTCGCTGTTGCACGCTGTATAGATTGAGGCAGGTATCCACTTGTAAGATGAGCGGTTTACTCACTGCTTTGTCCGGAAACGTTTTCGCTACAGTGTTGATGGCACTCGTCAGGGCCGCGTTCCCGCCAACTCCAGTCATGTAGCTGCACAATACGAGAGTGCAGAAAGTGAGGGTCGAGATACTGGATGATGTGCCAGGCACCCCCGAGTCAAAGATAGATTTCATTCCAGAATATCCTCCGAGGTGCATAACGAACGCTAAAGCCAGCAGGATGCGGGGGCCACGCCGATCAATAATTCGCCCTAAAACAGGTGCAGTACTGTATGCGCCGACTTTTCGATGTTAGATGCAAATCTTTGTAGCCGATTCGAAAACTTACTATTCTTCGCTACTCCGATAATGTTCAGCTGCATGTGCGTGATTTGAAGTCGTGAGCTCAGTTGAGGCGCATAAGCTATTTGGATGCGTTACAACCATGCTAACCAATATTGTACGACCATTACCTGAGAAGGCCTAGAAAACTTATCAGGAGCTGTCCCAATGAGATAGTCGGGTCGGACGCTCACATAACCCGTCCCTGAGCTCAGAGTGACCAACAACGAGACAAATAGTGTTACGAATCGTGGCATGCTAAACAGACTAGGATAGTGGATTGGATTGACCGCCATTCCAATAGACAGCAGTGGGTGGTGAAAGTAAGGAACAAGGATTATCTGTTCAAAAGGTATTGGGGCGGCACATTTTGAACGTCAAGACGGGATTCGAGTGGGAACCGAACAAAGCGTGGATAGCGAAGGGAGAAGGCCGCGAATCAAGGAGCTTCCCCTGCCTCAGTGTGGCCCTCAACTGCGCTTCTTGAACGACCGACGGGTGCTCAAAGCTAAAGTTCGAAGTTTGTGTCATTCTCCTTTTTGAGAGGATTTCAAGCGTTTGGTTAAGGTGTGAAGCGAGTTGATAAGAAATTCAACAATAATCCATCAGCAAATAGTAATAAGTTATGTAAAAAGACTAATGCCTCTATCTGGTTCCATCGGCTAAATTAATTTGATAAGCCAAAAGCCACCAACATGGATGGTCAGTGGTCCTTGTCGCGTGCAAGGATGATTAAGTACTTGAATATGCCAGTGAGCTTCCATCTACGTTTTCTTTCATGTCAAGACCGTCAAGGTCATAGCGCCATATATCACTTGTTTTTACTGTTGTGCATTGCCAGTGAATGATAGACTTGTTTCCCCCTGAACCCTTCCGCCTGCCTGTGGTGCTGGCGGCTTGATGTATGAGAACGGATACGCCAGATTCAGAAAGCGGCGTGTGCTGTTAGAGGGTCTTCACGTGGCAGCTGGGCAATGAATAAATAGGCCTTTCAAGCGAACGAACGAAGTAAGAGTTAGAAAGTAAAGACCATACAAATAGGTGGAAATTAACACTCACCTGTCTTCTGGCTCGACACTCTTATTCTTCGCTACACTTCCCTCTGTTTTGTTCTGTTTTGTTCCCGGTAGGCAACGTTGTATGTATGTTCGACGCGCGTCTGGTCTTCAAAAGAACACCGCCCGTTAAGCGATTTCAACCTCGAACAGTGGTGTGGCCCAGCTAGCTTCGCCATGCGCCCCGAGAAGCCTACGAAAGATTTGTGAAAGGCCCAGATCCCGATCACTGACGAGCTAAATCAGCAACCCCAATTGTCCGGCTTGCATACACTGCAAAGACAATGTCATTGCGATCGGGGTATGTATCAGACATAGAGAAGGCGGAGCTACACCTGCATGCATGGTGCTGTAGATCACCACTTTGGCCTCCGCATAGCCTTCTTGGCAGCGAGTGTATTTCTCCCCTTTGCACCCCGCACACTCTGCAGGTCTTCGAACTTCCTCTTCGCATACCGTTTCGCCTCAGCATCGTCCACAAGTTCGTCCACAAGCGTCCGTTTGCGGTTTGCACGAGTAAGATTCTCTCCACTGGCGGTGCCAAACGGCATACTCGTGGGGAGTATTGTCCCGATCTTGTATACGAGATTTGTTGGTGTGATAGACGTGTGAATAGGCGGATGGCGTACCGCAAAATACTTCGGAAGCCCCTTAATCCCTTTCCCCTCTCCCTCGTCTTTCCGGTAGAACCTTTTCGGGTCGAGCTGGTTCCGTAGGCGAAGTGCTTCCACTTCTCGATGCAAACGAGGTAGATCGGCCTCTGCCGGTGCTGGCAGGTCAAACCAATCTGAACCAGCAGTTTTATTCTTGAGCTTTGGAACGATTTTGTTGGAACATGGGAGCGGAATGAGAATATAGGTCACGCACCTCCTTCTTTTCTTTACGCGTCAGAGGTTTCCCAGATTTCGTCAGCTCTGGCGGTGCTATTGGTGGAGTTGGCACAGCCCGTGAGGATGACGCTCTTGCTGCTGACTCAATATCGGGGTCCCCTATTTTAGATGGACCATCAAATCGAGAAGCGCCGAGCTCGAAGTAGGATGAGGGAAGGACTCCTGGGTCCAGCAGAGGTAGCGGTCTTCTGGAAGTTAATATATATTCAAGACGAGCTGTACATCGAACGTACTTTTGACTGGCATCCTCGTCCAGTGTGATTATCTCCTCATCGACAGCCTCACTGGAACTCGCAATTTTTTCTTTCGCAGCGGCAGCAGCATAGCTTTTACGAGCTTTATCAAGTAGACTCTCCAAATATTCGTGAGTAACGGGGTCATCGCTGTCCGAGTCAGAGAATTCGGACGAGCTGGAGTCTGAACTTTCAGAAGTGGATGAATCCGAGCCTGACGGCGATTCTATACGTATGAGGTTAAAAGAATATCGAATAGCAACAATAAGACACATGCCAATCGCTTTTCCCTTCCCTTCAGTGTTTGGCGTCGTCGAGAGAGCCATAGTTTGAGTTGACCTTCACAGTCAAGCAGCGAAATTTAAGTGATCATAATCACGTGGTGCACAAACTTTCTCTTCGGAGTCGCGTCGTGACCGTCTTCAAAGTTCAAGTTCTGGCCCACGGCGACTGTGGTTTTACAACTTGAGAAGCACCCAGCCTAAGCTATGCTCCGCCTTTCTCTTACTGTACGGGTTCCCCTGAGAAGAGTTGCTCCCTGGTCACGCTCGTTGTCGTCACAATCACCCTCTCTTCCTCCTTCACCCGAAAAACCCGCACCTCGAACCGCATCTTTTGGCTTCAGGACTGTCCCAGAAGAATCAAAAGAAACCCTTGTAAAAGAGGTTTTTGACTCTGTCGCTTCAAAGTATGACCTCATGAACGATGCCACGTCTTTCGGCGTTCATAGGTTCTGGAAAGACTCCTACGTTTCTTCATTAAAGCCGGGACGGAGAGGCCCATTACGCTGTATAGATGTTGCAGGTGGTACGGGAGATATTGCTCTCCGTATACTCGATTTTGCCCGGGAGAACTATGCGGATAGAGAAACAACCGTCGCGGTGGCAGACATCAATGCACAGATGCTCAAGGAGGGCTATCGTCGTTTCAAGAAAACCATGTATCACAACAGTAAGCTTTGTGGGGGTCTTCCCATCCTACCCCACTGACCATGACTCAGCTCCGCAGATATCTTTCCATGAGGCCAATGCTCAAGCATTGCCTGTAGAAGTATTCCCGGACAACACATTCGACCTGTACACCATTGCCTTTGGTATTCGTAATTGCACTTCAATTCCTGATGTTCTCAAGGAAGCCCATCGTGTTCTCAAGCCTGGAGGTACTTTTGCCTGCCTTGAGTTCAGCCGAGTGAACAATCCTTTGCTTAGCACGTAAGTGGGTTCTGTTATTATTCTTGCCGTGCTAACCATTGTACAGACTATATGACCAGTACTCATTCACCATGATACCACTCCTGGGGACCATCCTAGCTGGTGATAGAAATTCGTACCAGTACCTTGTTGAATCTATCCGCAAATTCCCCCCTCAGCCGGAGTTTGCCCGGATGATTCGAGACGTTGGATTCACGACTGGAGACGACGTTGACGGCGGAGCATGGGAGGATATGTGGGGCGGTATAGCGTGTGTGCATAAAGGAGTCAAGTTATAGACAAGTGAATGTTAACCTAGTAGTAAGTATAATACAACCACAATCGACTGGTCCTATGTAATTCTTGGTGATGGTTTCTGAACAAGGTCTAGTTTTGCCACTGATTGTACTTATGACATATATTACAGAGTGAAAAACAATCCTTGCGAAAAGAGGAATTATTGTAATATTTTATTCCGGCTTGAAATGTCGTACTATTTCCGGCACGCAGACAATTGCAAGCCTGGGCAACCTTTCCGATCACTAATTACGACCACCACCTCGTCTTGTAGCAATATCCGTTATATATCCTACACCACGACCACTGCAAGGTTACTACCTTGCTTACTGCAACCACCATGACTACAACGAATGCCCCCCACCCCATGCCTCCCCCAACGGCAGATCTTCAGACGACCTGGAAGTTCCTCGAAGAAGGAGTGGACCACATAATGACCAAGCTACAAACAGGCGTTTCTTATTCGAAGGTGCTTGTTCAGTATTATCCGTTCTCTGATATGGCCTAGATCTCTTGTTCCGCAGTACATGTCGCTGTATACTGTCGCATATAACTATTGCACCTCATCCAAGATGCACGCTGCATCAGTAGACTCCCTGGGCATTGGGAATCGAAGTAAGTGCTCTAATACTCCTTGATCACCTCGCGCTAAATGAACATGATAGCTGGGGCTAACCTGATGGGCTCAGATCTATATAACAATCTTATTCGATACTTCGTTCAGCATCTAAGCTCCCTACAAGAAGTTAGTGTCTACCTGAGTTCATCATACGAAGTATGCGCTCACCAGGGCACTTAGACAGCTAACGCTCTGCAAGATGAGGAGCTTTTGCGCTACTACGCGGCTGAATGGGATCGTTACACGACGGGCGCCAATTACATCAATCGCCTGTTCACCTACCTCAATCGACACTGGGTGAAAAGGGAGAGGGACGAAGGACGAAAACAAGTCTATCCTGTCTACACTGTGAGTAACCCATTGGATTGCGACGCTCTTCATTCTTACCCTACAACAGTTAGCTCTTGTTCAATGGAACGGCAAACTCTTCAACGCCGTCCAGAAGGACACGAATCTCGCGAACGCGATTCTTCGCTTGATCGAAAGCCAGAGAAATGGCGAAACCATTGACCAAGGCCTCGTCAAGAAAGTCATAGATTCGTTTGTCTCGCTTGGACTGGACGACACTGATCCCAATAAAGCTTGTCTTGATGTATACAAGGAACATTTCGAAAAACCCTTCATCCAGGCAACAGATGCTTATTACAAGAAAGAATCGAAAGCATTCTTGGCAGACAACAGTCTTCCGGACTATCTGAAGAAGGCTGAGGAGCGGCTTAGAGAAGAAGAAGATCGTATCGAGCGCTATCTGAACACAGGGACACGGAAGGCTCTTATCAGCATGTGCGAGGACGTACTCATTCGAGATCATGCGCGTTTAATGTGGGACAACTTCCAACAACTGCTTGATTTCGACAAGGACGAGGACCTTCAGCGTATGTACGCTCTGCTTTCGCGGATACCCGATGGTCTAGAACCTCTTCGAAAACGATTTGAGGAACATGTAAAGAATGCTGGACTGGCTGCTGTGTCAAGACTTGTGGGTGAAGCAGAGGCAGGCAGCCTAGAATCCTTGGACCCCAAGGCTTATGTGGACGCCCTGCTCGAAGTCCATAAGAAGAACTCGGAGACCGTTCAGAGAAGCTTCAGAGGAGAGGCAGGATTTGTCGCGAGTTTGGATAAGGCATGCAGGGAATTCGTCAACCGCAACGCCGCGACCGGCCCATCCAATACGAAATCACCAGAGTTGTTGGCAAGACACGCCGATCTCCTCTTGAGAAAAAACAACAAGGTCGCGGAGGAAGGCGATCTTGAGGGAGCATTAAACCGGCTGGTATGTCTTTTGTGTTACTCTGCGAATGGCCCTTAAGCCTTCCTCAAGATGGTGCTCTTCAAATACGTGGAAGACAAAGACGTGTTCCAAACTTTCTACACCACGAAGCTCTCTAAACGCCTGATCCACGGCGTCTCTGCATCCGATGACAGCGAAGATAGCATGCTCCAAAAGTTGAAGGAGGCGTGTGGCTACGAGTATACTCGCAAATTGCAGCGCATGTTCATGGGTCTGTTGCCTAACATCTTTCATCATGCATGTCTAACTTAGTACCTTCTATAGATATGAGCTTGAGTCAGGATTTGACGAATCAGTTCAAGAACCGGATGCAGCAATTGCACGACGATATGGACATGAGTTTCAGCGTCATGGTACTTGGATCGAACTTCTGGCCGCTGGTTCCTCCCAGTCACAAGTTTCTTATTCCGCAAGAAATTTTTCCGACATACGATAGGTTCCAGAAATACTACCAGGATAAACATTCCGGTCGCAAGCTGACCTGGCTCTGGAATTACTCGAAGAATGAACTCAGGACGAATTACTTGAATCAGAAGTATATTCTCATGACCTCTTCGTTCCAAGCGGCGGTTTTACTGCAATACAACAATAACGACACAATGTCATTGACCGAATTAGCGACAGCCACTTCGATACCCAACGACCTCCTTATACAGATCCTTGCGATTCTTGTCAAGGCGAAAATTCTCATCAACGACGAGACCGAACAATATGACTTGAACCCTAGTAAGCACGCTCCGCCAATTGGATTTTCTAAGATAACCATTCTCTCAGATTTCAAATCAAAGAAGATTCGCGTCAACCTCAACCTACCTATAAAAGCAGAAACAAAAGCAGAAACAAAAGATGTGCTGAAGACGGTCGACGAAGATAGGAGCTACGTCATACAAGCCACCGTCGTCCGGTCAGTGTCCCCGGCGTGAGCATACATGCGTCAGTCAACTGATGCTGCCGAAATCAGGATCATGAAGGCACGAAAAACGATGAAGCATCAACCTCTCATTCAGGAAGTAATTTCGCAGATCTCAATGCGGTTCGCACCCAAGATCCCCGACATCAAGAAGGTCTGGGTATATCAGTTGATTTCTTCGAGGCTACGCTGAGCAATTTGATTTTAGTCCATTGATTCACTCTTGGAGAAGGAGTATATTGAAAGAGTTGAAAACACGAAAGACACCTTCGCCTATGTTGCGTAACTTTCATATTTCTGGATCCCATACATATATCATCTGTATTATTGGACTGTAACACAACCTGTATCCTAGGCATCTGGTGTAACATACTCATTATGATCATGAACCTCCGAGCTAATATTTCCAGTGTTACTTCTAGTGTCCCGCCGTCAGTGAGATGTTTTCTTGATGCTTGAAACAGGACTAATAGACGGGTTTTCAGGACTGAAATTGTGTTATGCTTATTGAACGCCCAATAACCTCCCAGGAGAGCAGTCTTTAATATTCATTATCCTCAGGCATTTCCTCCCATGACGCTAGGGATTTTCACACAGTTCTGGGGCGCTCGGTATGGGGTCAAAGGTGCCGCTGCCTCGCTTCTACGTCTGAATGAGGTCGTCACTTCATATTTGCGTGGTCAAATAGCTCCGCCCCGGCTACTTCTCATTCCGCCCGACGTCCTCTCTCCTATTTTGGCAAACGCCTTCTCAGGAATCCCAGGGGGAAATAGCATGTGCTCGCACTCTCTTTACTTAAAAACGATAGCTGTGGGGCGTCTGCGAACGAGATGTCCTGTCCTCCTGTGGGCCACTTGCTTTGCCTTCAGCTCCCGCGATCATGGACACACCTACCATTGACCTAACATACGGCTCCGCGTTCGTAGGTCTCATCGTCGGGGCAATGTTCGTGGTCTTTCTCACGCCAGTGGTCGTTCTCACACCTTTACGACCGCAGACTGTATGGCGTGACTCTCCTTCAGACGTGGGTTTTCAGTTGGTTCAAGGGGTTTACTATCTTGACTGATTAGCTCTTGTAGTTTCTTGTACTACAGGTAAATTACACCTACACAAATGAAGATTCTCTGGACGTACAATGCAGATCATACCCTCAAGACCCCCTCTCGATAAAACTCTACGTGCGTCAATCTATCCACGTCTGCTGCAGGTATAATGAGACTAATCGAACGAAGGTATTCGTGGTATGGTGGGTTGCCGTAAACGCCACCCATGGTTGAACTTTCTGAGACCATTTTAGGATCCTGGATACCACGCAAGTGGCACTCTCCGCGACAGCGATGTATTGGTGCGCACACTCGTTACATATACAAGGGAATGATGGAACTTAATCTGATATCGCATACTAGGTATCTAGTGGTCAACTTTGACAATCGACCTGCTCTGGACAAGACATCATGGTAACTATCCTTGCCAAGGACCTTTCGAGGATCTAACATTCTGATTTAATACCCAGGAGCATGAACGTAAATTATCAGTACGCCGCCGGCAAGGAGATGCTAACATTTTCCATAGCTGCAAACAGATTGTAACGTAGGTGCTGGTACCAGAAGAAGAGCCAGACCCGCAGTTGACTTGATTCTCAGGGCTTGATTGGTCTACTTGTGGAGTGGTGCGTTTCATATGTTTTGTGGCTCTACACCTCCCCGCTCAATCCCGAGCGCCTAGTTTCTTTGCCCGTCGCGTTTGGATCAGTACGTCACCAATCTGCATCATTCGTGCACCCCGGCGTCCAATTACATCTCCACATGCTAGTGTCAGGCAACTCATGGTTGACCGGTCTGATCGTAAGCACACTCAGCGCCATTTCTTCGTCGAGTGCGTGCGTCTGATTAACACGACAGGTCATACTGTCCTGTATACACTTTGGTACGTATCTGGCTTCATGATGTAAAACGCACGGCCGAATCTATCTCAATTTGATCAAATGCAAACCACAGGCCTCGGGGTAGGTAAGATACTTTGGTTGATCCCTCCTCGATCATACTTACTTACGGTCTGCTGTGGCGCTCGTTGCTTAGTCTTCACCGTGGAAGGGTCGGTTTCCATCCTTGATGTCAATATACGATCGAAGCTGACGTTTTCATGCAGCTTCCTAATCATCGAGACTACCAAGTTCGGGGAGTTGATTGTACGTTTTCATGTGCAACCCCATACTGGGCGGCTCGGCGTTCATGAATTTGACTTGGGGGTTTTAGTGGGTTACGAGTGCTGGCATCGGGAGCGCCGCCGCCGCCGACATCATCATTGCTTGCTCGCTATGCTATTATCTCACCAAGAGCCGAACGGGGTTCTCCAGGTGGGTACAGCTCCTCGCCACCTCCATATACTGCCTGATATCCAACACGGACATATACCAGGACCGACTCCCTGATATCCACGTTGATCGCGTACAGTCTGACAACAGGATTGATAACAAGGTCAGTCAAGCGAAACTTCAGTGAACACTTACGGAATGAGCTTCGGCCGGACAGCGTACTAGCCGTCATCGTCGTGATCACGGTATGATCCACCAGATATGATCCCTTCCCCAGCCTTATGACGGATTTACACTTTGCAGTTTGTCACAATGCCCACAAACTTCATCTGGCTCGCGACTTTCTGGGTCCTCGGTAAATGTACGCCTTTTCCTTCCCCTTCCCCTTTGTATCTCCGTCCCCGTCTTCCTGAGGCCTCTATTCGTAAACAACGCATTCAAAACCCCACCCCATAGGTTATGTCAACTCTCTCCTCGCGGCGTTGAGTGGTGCTGTCCCCTGTCTGCGCGTGCCTTGTGCTGACGTCCCGCGTTCCTTGACTATGACAGACTCAACAGCCGGGACTTCCTCCGTGGCAAGGTCGCCCCACCGCGCGAGTATACGTTCCTGCAGCTCTCCCCGTTCCGGGCAATCACGTCGAACGTCGACATCAACAGCCCCGGGCTGGAGGTGGAATGCCCGTGCCACCATTGCGTAAACTTGAAGATGCCCTCCGCGCCGGCGACGCCGCGGCTGAGTGTCCACATACATACTGTGTCCAAGACGGAATACGACTATACCGTAAGCCTCACAGCCTCTTCCATTGCGACTGTATGCATTGAATGAATGGTACAGCCAACAACGGTCAGCCTTTCGCGATCTACAAGAACGTCGACCTCTCGGCCGATCTCCGATGTGTGATATACCACCACCACCACTTTCGTTCAATGCATTTTGTAGCTCTACTTGTTCTGTTAAAGTACACATGTACCATAGTACAATGATCGCCTGACACGGCGTTTCTGCTCTGTTCCGTCTTTTAGGCTTTGCCGTAGCAAAAGTCCGAGTGCGGTGACCATGCCTTCACCTTTACACAACGCGAATTTGTTGTGATATAGTTCCGTGTGGCCAATAGCTCCAAAAGGACGATAACTTCCAGGAAATGTCAGAAATACAAGGCGAAATTGGCCCGCGTATCTCCTGAAATTTGACGTTTTAAAGTAACATTACAGTGATGTTGGCGGTGGGATTCAAATCCTGACAGATCGCCGTGATGAGGGCTCTAAGAGGCTGAGTTACATCTGATACAGGAGGAAGTGTGGCCCGGTCTATGGGTTTATTTGCATGTGGAAGGAGTGTACATTCATAATTGAACTGGGAACATGCTTGGAACAGGGTATAGGGACGGGTTTACGAGCGAGGGCCTTTTTTTCGACGCCACCATGGTAGGTCTTCAAACCTGGACCAATACAAATTGTGACGGGATCAGTGCTCATTCAGGGAGTGTACAATATTCACGGAGGCAAAGTGACGACCCTGAAAAAGAAGACAGCAAGCCCAGACAGACCCAGGCTGAGAAGCAGTCAGAACAAGGAGGGCAGCATGGTTGTTTCTTGTTCCTGATGAACAACTTGGAAGGTTGATGCCATGGTGTTGATCCCTCAGCTCAACTGCTTCCGTCCCGAATCCCACGTGCAGCGACACCGGCTCTCCAATCCATGTCGTCCTCTGACACGCCCAGTAGTCTCCGCGACACCCTCCTTCGCGCTCTCACTGTCCTGCCCGGCACGCGCGAGTTCCATCTTCACGTCCTCGTCACAGCACCCCGCAAGAACGCCTCCCTTTTTCCCTTCGCACACCCGCGCCCCCGCGCGTACCTCCAGGACATCCTTGTCCTCTGCTCAGAGCAGGCCACTCCCGACGCGCCTAGAAAGCTCGTCACCGCCATCGAGGCAAGCGTCTACAATGTCGCGTCTACCTCGAGTGCCATCTTCTACATCGCCAAAGTCGACTCGACAGGCCAGGGGGCCACACCGTCGCCTACGTACCCCCTCGTGAAGACCCTGCTAGCATTTTATGCAGATCCTCAGACCAGACCGGTCAAGGCAGACCACTTTTGGCTTCACGTCTTTGCGAGGGCACAGTCGCAGTACTTGTTCCCTAATTCTGCGGAGTTTGAGGGAAAGAGGCCATTGAGCGACATAAAGCTCTGTGCATGGTGGAAGCGTGTTTTTACGGATGTCGAGCACGATGTGGCCAAATCGAACAAGGCAAAAACGAAGATCTATTATCTTTTGCCTGGCTACGGCGAATTCGAGGCCTCACATGCTTTGAAAAATGCATCATCCTCATCTTCTCCGTCTGCATCTACTTCAACATGGATTTACGGGCACCCATACTCTCAGAAGGAGATAAACCTGCCATGCCCACCCGATTTCTCTGAGGACAGCAAGAATCTCGGTCACTTCATCCCTTCCTTCGACGATGACCCCAAATCGCGATTTATGGATGAGATCGCATATACCACCGAAGGCGACATCAAGTCCCCCCAGCGCAAACGCAAGCGCACTGCATCGTCCTCCCAAGAGGAGCAATTCAACTCCACTAAGCGCTCAGCAGCTAAGGAACCCAAAGAGAAGGAAAGCAAGGACGATCCCCCATTGGGTGAACTTAGGAAAGTTAACCCAGACGAGTTCTGGGAACGCATGTCTTTCCGGCAGGAATGTGTTGCAGGGGCTGTCACCGGCTTCTTTACGTTAGGAATAACTACTCCATCTTCATCAGCATCGTCTGATATCGACCTCGCCTCAAGTGGTTCTTCTTCTCACTTGGCAATTTCAGCACCCTCGCCACTAGCACCGCAGCCGGGGCAGGTCCCAGCGCAGCTCAACAAACGCGTGTTGACGACGCTTACGACGGGCGTTGAGTTCTCGACGGTCGAACGTGCGGTGCGCGGGACCGAGATTATCGAGAATGGCATACGAGGACTGTGTGAAGGCATCGCACCCATTCCCACGATCATTGCTCATGCAGCAGTAGTGACACTGCCCAAGCCCCGGGAGTTCGACCGACGAACACCCGAACGTGAAACCTCCAGCTCCTCGTTATCTTTACTTCTTGCACCCCCGCGCACCCCGCCTCCGCGCTGTGTAAACGGAAAACGCATCATGCCCGAAGTGTCGCCGAATCCGTTCCCCGAGCCTGAGACGTCATTGGAGACGTATCGCTCTCACATTTACGGGTCGGTGGGTGTAAGCAACCCGGTTGCGGCAACGGGTACGGATGTGGCTGCGGGGTCGGGAGCGGGAGGTGTTCAGGGAGACGCTCAGGGCAAGCAAGGTGTTACTAAGGCGGCCGTGGTGACGGTCCTAATGGCGCGGAAGAAGAAGAAGAGAAGCGAGTAAGTCTCGCAGAGCATGTTCTTCTTGGAATTCGATTTTTTGGCGGTTGCGTGGTGACCGGGGGGGTGGTGCAATGTGCTTGCTCACCTGGTTCTATTCACCTGGCTCTATCTATGTAGGTATTATCTATATTGATCTATGTACATGCATGTAATTTTGGAGTTATGATAGTGTAGATCGGATCGTTATCATGACATTAGAGTGAAGGGTAAAGCATGAAGTGACAAGCTGAGTGAGAGTGGGTTGGTGCAATGGGTTTGTTCGGCTAGATGGCATATGTGCGATGGCATCTTGAAAGTGGACGGATTGTAGTGGACCCTGAATGTAGGAACACAGGATTTGCCATGAGCTGTGCCAAGTTGAGGATCAATGATTATGCTTTTCGGAGGGAATGTGCGGTTTCAGTCTGTTTCAGGATGACAGGCGAAATCGTGGATCAGGCCAGCCATAAGAGAGTATACGCTGTGCCATTGTTTTTTTATAAAGATGGGGATGATATATAAGGACTTGATGGAACCAAACTCATTCGATTCGGAATTTCCTTTTAATTAAGGAATCCGCTCGACTGTGACACGGACAACTTGGCTTCAAACCACGACCTGATCATGGCTGTCAACAACAGTGTCCAGTCTTTGCCGTCTTTTGCTCAGGCATTCAGCGCTCATTCATTGCCAGTCAACAATTCTCTAAGACTGCCACCTCTTGACCACCATAGGCAGCGTGTCGACGACGGGGTCACCACCACTTTGAACAAGAAACGAAGTCGCAACGACGTCACGCGCGATGATGACCCTCACCAAGAGTATGTACTTGCTACTAATCCTTGTTCGCTTCACTAATTATATTACAGCTCTCTAGTCCAAATCAAGGAAGAGCACGATCAGGACCAGCCTCCACCGCCCCCGCCGCGCCTTGTCATTGACACAACAACTGGTGCACCTCCACCATCCACTATTCGTCCAACTCCTTCAAAACGACGACGTGTCACTATCAGCGGCGCGCCCCATGCTCTCAATACTGATGTGCGCGCGACTCCAGATCAGACAAACTCCACCCCAATATCACCTGTTGTTATGGGCTTCACAATCACCCGTGACGGCCCCACAATGGAAAAGATGAAAGCCATGATCAATGTAAAACAGAAGCAAAAGGCTCTCATTGAACAACGCAGGGGAAGCGTTGCAGGCCTCACGTCTCCCACAGTCACAACGGTAAATCCACCCATACCTCCAACTCCCTCCGACTCGGTCCCGACCGCCAAACCAGTCGTTGCTTCTAGCACTCGTAACCAACGTCGTAGTCCGAACAATACAGCGACACGCAGGCTCACTCAGTCTAGTCAGAGTAACAATCCCACACCACGCCCCCCAAGCCCTAGCCCCATCATCGTGCCCAGCCAGCAGCCGTCTTCTTCCACTAGCACCCCCAACCCAAATCCCATGCCAAATCAGGCAACAAACGCACACCACTCACTACCCCCGCCGCCAATCAGTTTCGCCCGCCGACGTGCAGAGCAGTTGGGATCAACCAGAAAAAAGCCAGCTGATATTCTGATCAGTCCACGCGAAGCGCAGACACAGGATCAATTCCAGCCCGCGATCCAGAGTGCGCCCCCTGTTCCCCACGCAGGCCAGAACTCGGTTTTCTCAGGCCGCTTCCCTATGATGGCTCTCCCCCGCCTTCCGTCCGTCATGGGGGGAGGCGACAATGTTCGTCGTGTAGCGACGGCTGTACCACCCACACCCACGCGGTTGGCGATGCAGCGGCCTGAACGGCCTACACATCCTCCTCCGCCCCCCATAGTGGTACAACAGCCTCCAGTGACAAGCACGCCCCAGAGGTCGCCCCCCGCAGCCTCGGTGCCCATTGCTTCCACATTGGTGCCTCCCACCCCTGGTTTATTCCATCACCCCGGCTATGCAGGCGACAAAGCCGCATTCCTGGCGCCCTTCGAGGTCTTTTACGACGCGTTGAACGACTCGAAGCAGCTCAAGAGCTGGCTGGGCGAGCAGCTACAGCGCTCGAACGCGATGATGCAAGCCCTGACGCAGCAGCAGGAGAAGCTGAACGAGGTCGTGGAGAGTTTAGTGGAGAAGCAGACTGCGCCCATGCGTGCGGAGGTTGCGGGGCTCCACCGGCGCGTCGAGGAGCTCGAGGACGCGCTGCGGTCCGCGTCTGCGAGCCGGAGGCATAGCACTGACCACACGGCAAAACATGCACCGCATAAGGGTGGCCGTACGCCCCTGCGTAATGGGGTCACGGGGAGCCCAATGCCGGCAGAGGCTTACACATTTCCCCCACAACCGCAGCCGCCGATACTCGAGTCCTCGCTCTCCTCTCGCCGCCGCACCGATCTTCGGCGTCCCTCGTCGTCCCCGACATGGGGGCAGGAAACTCCTATGGAGGTGGATACGGGGTCCCCCAAGCCTCTGTCTGTTCCAGCGCCCCCACGCATGGAGGCCTCGCGTTCGCTTCCGCTTGAGCCCCCCACGCTATCGCAACCTCAGCGTCTGTCTCCCCGTGCACCGTTTGACTCGCCGAGGCCGGAAACCAAGAAGCGTCCCAGCTTAAGTAGGCAGGCATCGTCGCATAGCATCAGTGGTGCCGGGGAGGGTGCACAGCGGGTGCAGAGCCCACCCTTGAGAAGGGTGGAGAGCCGCAGGGGGTCAGTGGTCAGGTCACCACCTGATGCGCCAGCTGGTGACGACAGCTAGGTGTTGAGCCATACAGGCTCTTTTTTACTTTTACTTTTTTTTTTTTTTTGCTTGGGGATGGGGTACGGACAGTCCGTCGCTTTTGATGTTTTTACTCGCTTTCGATCTCTTTCTTGTTTCTGAATCTCTCATCCTCCTCCTCTCATCCTCATCCCGCTCTCAGCTGTCGTCGTCTCATATTTCCACGACCGTTATGACATCTTGGACTCATGGACAATCTGGACTCTTGTGTTTTTCTTGCCCTCCCGGACATTCACTCATTCATCCATCCATTCACTATCTGCGTTAGGCGTCGTTGCCCCGCTACCGCTCCTTCTCACGGTCTCACACATACATCCATTCGTCCGTCCATTATGCTTCACCCGCCCGCCACAACACTGTCATAGGGTCACGCTTCTTGCCCCCACCCGTTCCGCGCATCTGAAACTACCGCCCTCGTGTTCTCTCCCCCCTCTCCACCCCTCTCCCCCGCTTTTCTCTACCCGAATTCCATTCCATTTTTGTATCATATCTGGTTTTACGGAGTACAGTCGGTCCTTTCTCCACGTGTCAAATTCCGCTATGCTCTTTTCATGACATGACGGCCATCCACTCCTTACGCGCTCCTGCCTGCATCATTTCTTCGCTGTCGAGTTACCGCTATGATTTTTCCTCTCATTTCACTTTCAATTTTTATCTGTACTTAATAAACAATGTACATCTACATCATAGCAGCAGCGCTTGCAATCCAAACCCGCCGGCTTCTTCGTCTTCGTCTTCGTTTCTTCTCCCCGAGAGCTTTTTGGTTTTGGCTTGTGGTGTGACGCAATGGGGAACGGGGATCATTTTTTAGCTGGGGCTTGTTTGAAGCTTCTGGGCTCGTCTGGCTGTATGTAAGTCTTATTGTTGCTCATAAAACTCGGCTCATGCTCTTACGTAGAATAAACGCCAAACACCAGGGTGTAAGGTTGCGCTAGGGATAGAGGAAGCGAAAAACAAGAATACTGTAGGGTTCTAGCAATCCTTAGACGACTGAGGATGGACCGTGTCAACACGCAGGAAACATTTACCACTGTCACTTCCAGCCGATGCGATGGCAAAGTACGCTGGGCCCCATCCGCTTAGAGACAAGAGACAACTGGACGGCGGCATCAGAACCTTTCTCTGACTTCCACCCCAAGGCCTCTGCTACAGTCTGATCGATATACATGGTTTCGTTGTCCGATACTATTTTGTGTTCGGAAGGCGCACGCGCCGGGGCGCTGGTTGACATTGCGCAGGCACCTGATGGCTTTTTCAGATGAAGCTTCGTGACACGGCGAACAATTATGAGTGAACATCGTTACAAGGTCAAGACTGGATGGTGCTCATTCAATAGACCGCCAGAATTCGACTCTCGTAATCGTTACGTCACTTCTATTTGAGCCACCTTCCAGTTGAAACTTGCGGCGCCCGTTCACCAAACGCTTTCTGGCTAGCTTGTACGCGATAAATGGCTGCCCATGCCCCCAGAATATTGGCGCGTCTTTTCACTCTCACGTTTTATCGCGCTATTAACGCCCAAATCGTCTCCCCAGCAAGCTCTGTAGTGGTCAAATTCAGCGAACTAGAGTCGGCCCTCGTGAAACCCTTACGGAAAGCGTGTCATGGGCCTGGGGCCAGCAGCTTTAGCAGCCAGTTTGTCTCTGGAATCATCAAGGGCCGGCTGAACTTTGTTATGTCACTGTTCTCTGTATGACATGACTAGGAGCAGCCACCCGTTTCTGGACGGCGACAACAGGACGGGTACGTTCTGCCTACTTCTCCGTCCGAGGGTTATCTTCATATTCACCACGCGGCTTTTTACAGCTTTCTTCTTGGAAAACGAATTCCTGCGCGCTTGAGGCATTCCTGGTCTGGCTGACGAGGGTCAGGTGGGTGATGTATACGAGATGTAATCGAAATCGTGAACTGTCTGTGAAAGTGGCTAGCGGGGCAATGGAAATAGTCACCTTCTCGGATAGAGACAGTGACTAAATGATTTCAGGCTTGTTCCAATCGGAACGCCTAAATTGGCGCCGCAGCATCTGATTCGAAGTTCTAACTGGCCTCCACATTAGAGCTCTTATCTATCCGTGAAATTGAACTATATCACTTTCATATCGTTTTCATGTAGGGCTGAGCATCATGCTTTCATCACTATGCCTATCCCGTAAATGTTACCCCACCGTCACGCTCCACCACACATTATGGGTATGTGGCGGTCGTACCACGGCATGCAGGCGAGTTCTAACGAGGTGGTGTGCGTAGCTAAGTTTGATTTTATGTTCATTCGCTTTCGGGCTGTTTCTTCTTGCAACCCACCACGCCGTATTCTCATGGGTCATATTCCTTCCGCGACCATTATAGACCTGTGGACAAATGGGCGCCGTATTCTTCCCGCCCGTCCCGAAATTCACTCATTTCATTCTCTGACTTATGTGAGGAGGTCCTGACTACCCAGGCATCGCCGCTTCCCCGTTCTCACCACCGCAGTCTGCATCCATTATTCACCCGCCCGCCACAGCATTGTTGCTTCCTACCCCCGCTCATTCAATCGTGTCACGCATCCGAAATCGCCCTCATGTTCTACCCCTCTCCATACCCCCTCGTTTCCTCTGACATTCGATTTCTGTTTCATACTCGGTTTTTTGGGAGTCCACTTGACCGTTCTGTCAATCCACGCCATGTCGTTCACGGTGGCCGCCTCTTCCTTGCTTCTTTTCTCCCTTCGCTCATTGATCATTTCCTTCGCTGTCCCGGCTTGTCTTATGTATGATTGTTCGTCTCTTCTTTTTTTTGATCTATACTTATTGGATAAATGTACACCTACATCAAAGCAACGCAGTGTCATCTCATGCTAAATCCAAACCGCCGGCTTCTCCTTCTGCATCTTCTCCCCGAGAGCTTACCGCTTTTGCTTGTAGTGTGATGCGATGGTTTGTGGGGATCATTTTTTTTTTTAGCTGGAGCTTGTCTGAAATGCGATGTAACTGTGCTGAATTCAACCCTGCAACTTCTGGGCTTGTTTCGGGTAGTGCGGTTGCGATGTGCATATGCTAGCCACAAAATACGTCATGGCTTTACGTCTAGGCAACTCAAAAGGAGGCAGGCGCTAGAATACTAGCTGCATGTGCGCTCGTACTCTCGAGATGACTAACACATGCCTACCGGAAGGTAAGGGTAATATTCACATAACGGTGACGTCTTGCAGGGCGCTCTGTATATGAAACGGTAATGGTATAAGGATTGTATTGAGAAGCATCGACGAACGTAAATTTAAAACGCAGGAGCGTGACAATAGGCTTTGCCTGGGACATGAGTGGCAGGTGCTTCCCAGTACCCCGTTCCTTGTCCTTTATTGGAAGGTGGATGGATCGTCGAGAAGCGCTAAGCATAGTCATGGGATGTAAATCGTGTTTGGGGTGCATGTCAGGAGCAAGTCGCGGTCGCGTGGTGTTTTCGCGATCAAGCGGCCAGGAAGCGATCTAATCTTATCGGTCATACACATCGTAGCCAGCGCCCGTTTGTCACCTCTGTGCGTGTTGTGTTTCTCACTTTGAGAATTGTCGAGTCGACATCCTATACTGCCAAACGCACTCCCCTGGTTTGTGACACGGAGGGCTAAGGCATCATTCCAAAAGCTTCAATATACCAAGAACATTCGGCCATCCTCTATCAAGCCTAGGGTATTACCGTGACTGTGTCAACAGTTTTGACACTCTCACCCGGTGCTGAATCAGACACGTCGGAATTTTCTAGTTTTCTGTCAGCACTTCCTGAAATACTCCTTGATACTCCCAGACGTTTACTGACACAATAAGGCGCCCCCACTTGGCACTACAGCATTTCCGACATGACAGCATTGCGTCGCCTTGCACCTATTTCCCGGAGTCTTGCTGCGGGGCAGCAACGCTTCTTGAATCAGTCATCGGCGGACGCGAGCCTCCGGCAGTTCAAACAGCCTTTGTTGCTGCATACGGCTGGCACTCCGAACGGACGAAAGGTTTCTGCATTGCTTGAGGAACTCCGGGCTACGACGGGTCTGCAGTATGAGTACGTCCACACCGCTCAATGAAGTAACCGGCAGCCTTATTGATTCTAATAGCGTACACAAAATTGATTTTTCGGTAAACATGCAGAAGGCACCGTGGTACGTTAAGCTGAACCCTAACGGTCGCATACCCGTGCTTGTTGACCGCAACCGCGGGGACTTTACCGTCTTCGAGACTGCGGCGATATTGCTTTACCTAGAGCAGCACTACGACCCCGAGCGCGTTTTTTCCTTCGACCCCGTGCAAGAGCCTAATGAGTACAGCGAGATGCTGCAGTGGTTGTTCTGGGCGGTGGGTCCTTCGGAATTGTGGTGATGTTTGCGCTGATGAATGGCATAGCATGGAGGCCTCGGTCCGATGCAAGGGCAAGGTGAGCTCGAGCTCGCGGCGTCGGCTGCCGAGCCTCCCGAGACTAACATCTACCATAGCGGGCCATTTTAGAAACGCGGCGCCACTAGAGATCCCATACGCTCAGAAACGTAAGAGCACTTCCGGAAGTTGTGATGATGCCATCTGAATCCGGGATAGGGTACACGGATGAGACGGAGCGATTGTATGGTGTCCTGGAGCTGCGGCTCACAGACCGTGATTATTTGGCCGGTCCTGGGAAGGGAAAGTATAGCATTGCTGATATCAATGCTCATCCATGGTAAGAGCGCGTTTTCCTTGTACAGCTGCTCGTTGTATATTGAATGTCGGCCTATAGGGTAATGGGACACAAATGGGCTGGTATCGAGTCCTTGGACAAATGGCCCGGCATGAAGGTTTGTTTTCTTAATCAATATCCTGATACTGCGCTAAAGTATTGTGCAGAGGTGGATAGAAAGAATAGCTGAGCGACCGACGATCCAGGCAGGGTATGCAGTTCCAGCGTTGTAGATATACTAGTAGTTTCCATAAAGAGCAAATAATGATCCCAAAAGGGAAATATGTGCGTGGGAATGGCATATCATAATTTTGTTGAGGACTTGCCAGAATTTGCTGGACATTACAACGTCTGTCGTCCAACTCGTCGTCGACGATGAACTTTTGCAAACGCCTGACGGCGTCGACGTCGCAAGTACGCACGTACGCAACGCGTGGTAGACGGCCAAAGCCTGGCACATCCGAGAAACCTGCCTTCCACCACCCAGACCCGCTGGTCAACAATCCAAAGGCTGTCGTCACTCCTCTGCCCGACGAAGACTTGACTTTCATTCATCGTGTCCCACCGACAGCTCCATCACCACATTCGCTTGCCACGGCTCCCACTTCACCGCTACTACGGCCTCCAGCGCCTGTCACAGGACCCCTTCCTCCTCTCATGCGAAAACCAGCACCTGAGCCAGAGCGCGCGTCTGACCTGGTCGTCGCCAAAATACGTCATCTACGACGCTCAGACCCCAATACGTACACGCGATTGAAGCTGGCAGAGATGTTCGGCGTCACGGTCAACTTTGTTGGAGCCATTGCGGCCCTAAAATCCTCTGCACGGCAGGCTCGCCTTAAAATCTCCGAGGAAAAACAGGCAAAGATGAGGGAGAATTGGTCAGAGAAGAAACTTACTGAGCGTGCCATCCGCGCAAAGCGGCGTGAGTTTTGGTGATTTCCAGGGACTCTCATTGGCAAAAACATTTATCCGTGTGCGTTGCCATTTGTTTTCACACTCCCACCTCCACTTATATTTTGGCTTTCCCAGCAGATACTTACAGTTGTTATGGGTCCCTTTATCTGCGGCCCCTATAATATCCACAGTCGTCTCCATCCTGGCCACAGTCTGAACTGGATCCGTGCGTGATCGGTCGGAACACCGCATCTGGAAAAGGGAATTTCAAGTGCCCGCGCCTTCCGCCTTGCCTGTCGCGGTTCTTAGACTACTATAAGCACGGTCTCAAACATCCCCACCCGGACATTCACATGTACTAAATACTTGAGCCAATACACTAACTACTTGCTGCTATTATAGCCTGCACACAAAAACCTCCGCGCACGTATATAAACAAAGGTCTCGCGTGATGCCGTTCCGTTCCATTCCATTTCTCCACCGCTCTCTTCGTGCCATGACGTCCTCACCTTACAGCACACCTGTTTTCTCATCCGTAACCAGGACCCCTCCTCATTTCCTCAACAGTGACCATCGCCAGAGATGTCTTGTACAACTTCGCAGCAAACAAAACGGTCTTGAGAAATACATCTACCTCTCTGGGCTGAAGGAACGCGACCCCAACCTCTTCTATGAGGTCCTCTTAGGCAATATGCTTGAGATCATTCCTATCCTATACACTCCAACGGTATATTGACCATTACCTTCACCGTTATACATTGTCTCACCTGCTTAACACTACAGGTCGGCGACGCTTGCTCAGAATACTCGCACATTTGGCGCCATCCTGAAGGCCTCTACGTTAGCATCGAGAATTGCGGGCACATTCGGGACGTCCTCCGCACCTGGCCTGGTGGCGCAACATCAAGGATCGCAGTCGTAACTGATGGTACGTTCCCCACACCTCGTGTGACCGCTCCTCACCAAATCCCGAAGGCTCCCGTATCCTGGGACTGGGAGATCTGGGAGCCAATGGGCTGCCTATCAGCATCGGAAAATTGTGCGTGTGGCTTCTATCTGATGCGGCTATTCTTAACTGACGTTCTAATTATAGGGACTTGTACATCGCTGGCGCTGGTATCAAGCCTGCGACGACTGTCCCAATCTGCCTCGACCTGGGAACAAATACACAGAGATTCCTCGATGACCCTCTGTACCTTGGTGTACGCCGTAACCGCCCGGGCGTCGAGGAGGTGAGCCTTCCCACCTTTGGGTTATCCCCAGCAGTGGACTTAATGTCTTCTTTAGATGGACGGCTTCATGACTGAGTTTATGGAGGCTATGAAGGAAGTCTTCCCATCACTCCTGGTCCAGTTCGAAGACTTCTCAACGGACAACGCCTTCCGCTATCTCGAGATGTTCCGGTCTCAGTACCGCTGTTTCAACGACGATGTCAGTCTCATCCCCTAGCTCTTGTCTCGCGATCGCCTTACTGACTTGATTGTTGTGTCCCAGATTCAGGGCACAGGTTTGAACCCCTTTACTTCGCTGGGCATGCCCAGAATGCTGACGAAGTAATCACTAAATCTCGCTAAACTAGGCGCGGTCGTCCTCTCTGGTTTCATCAATGCGGCGAGGATTTCCAGTGCTGCGTCCGGCAAACCTCTTACGGATCATCGCATTCTATTTTTCGGTGCTGGTTCAGCGGGCATTGGTGTTGCAAAACAGCTTGTCTCCTTCTTCAAGATGCTTGGGATGTCAGAAGAAGAGTCCAGAAGCAGGATATACGTGTGTCTCTCCCAGTCCCTTTGCGGTAAATACAACGATCTTACTTGGTATGGGGACTGTTTAGACCGTAGATTCCAAGGGCCTCATCACGGCGGACAGGAAAGGTCTTCAAGAGCACAAGAAATGTGAGTCTGGGACTTTTGTCATTGTAGTTCATACTCACTGTATAATCAGACTTTGCGCGTACGGACTACCAAGGCGCACCACTGACGAACCTTCACGATATCATCAACTACGTGAAGCCCACTGCGTTGCTTGGACTTAGTACAGTTCGAGTATGTGCCTTCGCTTCCTCTCGCCTAGCTGCTACTTACATTACGCCCAGAACGCGTTCACGGAGGACGTGGTCCGTCTCATGGCCTCCATCAACCCCCGCCCCATCGTCTTTCCTCTCTCGAACCCCGTGTCCCTATGCGAAGTCGACTACGTTGATGCCATCCATTGGTGCGTCACCTATCAAATTTTTTTACCGGCCCGTACTCACAATTTTATAGGACAGACAGCTCGGTCATCTTCGCCTCTGGGAGCCCATACAAGCCCATCGAGTACGCGGGTAAGGTATACGAGCCCGGCCAGGGAAACAACATGTACATCTTCCCCGGCATTGGCATGGGTGCCATCCTGTCGAAGGCTCGCCATGTCACTAGCTCCATGGTTGAGCAGGCGGCAATTGCACTGTCAGAGTCGCTCTCGAACGAGGAGCAGAGTAGTGACCTGGTATACCCCCGCCTTGCGCGAATCCGGGAGATTAGTGCACGCATTGCTTTGGCTGTCATCCGTGCCGCACAAGAGGATGTATGCGCCTTCTTCGTTTGTTGCGGCGTGTTCGTTACTAATGACCTCGGTGTTACAGGGCGTCGACGAAAATGGTCTCTTCAGGAATTTGCCCGACGCAGCGCTCTTGGACTACATCAAGGCGAAGCAGTGGCATCCTACACTTATACAAAATGGCATTGGGAATGGCCACGGGAATGGGAATGGGAATCACCGCCTATGAGTGGACATATTTACTTTACTTTTGGTTTTACTTCGAGCCACTTGGGACTTTGTACTTGTATTTCCTCCTATGCCATCGTCACCAACAAATCTATAACAATTGTTTACACATGTCGCTTGTAGCAGCATAAAGTAAAAGAGTCCGTAATACGTAAGGCTTCACTCAGCCTCTCCACATTGTACACGAACCTACAAGAATCACGCATCAAGCGTATCGCTAACGGGGAGGTCTCTATTGGCAGCTTCCTTCCACTGAGAGATCCCAAAGCGATGATTTACGCCTTTCAACGTAGGCAAACACGCAGCACCACCACAACCACCTGTCCGAGGCATTGGATGCAGATAAACGACTTCTTTCACGCGAGAATGGATCAGCGCCATGCTGCACATGATACATGGTTCGTGTGTGGTGAATACCGTGAGTGATGTAAGAAGATAGTTCGAGCCGTTGCACATTTCTTCTGCTCCGCGCTCCTGTTCGTCCTCCTCGGGAGTAGATGTGGTAGTTGGGACAGGTGTCAGGCCCGATAAAGGTGCGAAGGGCATCGATGATCGAGCAGACGATGAAGTAGATGCCTGATAATCCGCCATCTTCCTGATGACGTTGATAACAGCATGTCGAAGCGGATGCGCAGTCGACTGCCTATGATCCCACGCGGTAAATGCCAGACTGGTAGATGGTCCCATGGCCGCGTTCTTCTCATAAAGAGCAGCTACATGGGCCGCAATTGGTAACTAGAACAGCAGGGGCAGGCAGTTGTGATCACGGATCCACGGGTTCGCAAAGGACGCGTACCTCTCCTCGACTACGTGCCTCGCGCGCAGCCGCAACTACAGTCTTCATCGCGTTCCACGCCCAGTGTGCCTGTCCCCGCGTCCAATCTTCTGCCTCCCCTTTCCTTGGCGGCGTAAACAGTGTTGGCCAGAAGGTCGATTTTAGTTTGAGTGATATCGGCGTCAGTGCGGGGGCGCTCGGGACGAGAAGAGTGTATGGAGATGGTAGGTCAAGTTCTGTCGGGGGAGAAGGGGGTGTTGGAGATGCCATGAGAGTGGCGAGGAGGAAAGTTGCAGTGTCATTTACTTTCCGTATTCGTTTGAGATGTCCGAGGTCTGGGGTCTCGAGACCTGCTTGCTTCAGCCATCTTCGGAGCGAAACCGGTCAATGGGGAAGAAAAAATGACGATGTGGGGTAGAAGACGCACTTGAGCATTTTTGTTATATGCCGCGGATCAGGGATGTCCACAACCCAAGCCTCAACTGCAATGCCAGAAAATGATAAGCAAATAGTGATCTGGGGTGTGGTAGCGCACCTGTTCGGATGGAATCCAACTCTTCCTCCTCAGGTGGAAGCTTGTACCTGGTAAATGGAAGATCCTCGTCTGAGATGATTTCATTAGGATCCCCGTCCCTGTATGGGCTTTCTTCTGAAGATGGATCTTCGTTTTCTTCAACAGCTGACAGTCCACCCCAACCATCATCCACGTCTAATTCTAGAAGAGCAGCACTTCGATCAGGGCCAACGGGCTCTGCGGGATTGAACCACAGCTTGTGACCGTAGAATATGCAAAGCTCTTCATTGTGAGCTACGTCCCGTACTGTCATGTACCTGATGGACTCTGTGGACGAGTCCAAGGCATATGACACATTCGGATGCTGAGAGTGGTTAAACAAGGACCCTTTGAGAAAATAAATTAGACCCATGGGACGTTCCAGAAAGTGGTCGCGGGTGTACCAAGTCCCAGTGCCAGAGCCATCCGTCCGTCAGTCCATTTGAACGTGTAGTCGTCTAGCACCGTGAACCTTCCTGTATACCTTTCAGCAGCGGAACAGACCAGAGCTGCTGACACTCACCATGTTCCGCGTATTCCTCCTTAGAAAAAAAGAGGACGGGGCTGATTTCGATCAAAGTTTGGGAGGGTATAGCCCGGGATGCTGAGGGTTGAGTTGATTAGCTCGTGCGGCCCATGTCAGGCAGCTTAATCACCATATATTCCTCTTCCCTTGTTATCTGTGCGCCGTATGAGGCATCCTGTGTTGTTGAGGTGCAGTGGTGCAGTCACCACGGTTGAAGCCATAAAATCACAGATCCGAGCCCCGCACTCATCTCCGAGCACGTGCGCGCGACACGTCTGTCCGCTGCGCGCCACGACCACGGCCGTCTTGCTTGCCATCGCCAATAGCCATGCATACGCTGCCCCCGCGTCCACTACCACGCGTGTTGCTTCTAGGGCTGGTTCCTGTCGCTGCATGGTTCGTCGTCCGACCCCTCCTCGACCCCGTACCACCTCTTCCGGCTCTCTACACCTCCGTCGGCTTCTCTATCGTTGCATTCTTGGCCACCATATACCTTGTTCCTGCCCTCGGACCCACATTTGTAAAGGCTGGACTAAAGGGCGGAGATCTACTGAAGCCATATCGTCATGACATACCCATGTCCGTACACAGTCCTGCTTACTATGCATGACCACATTTTCTGATCTGGGTATAGACCAGAGAGCCAGGGACTTGTTTGTGCGTCGGTGTACATTCTGCTCTTGATGCTGTTCATCCCCTTTGCGTTCTCGAACTTCATTATGAATTTTGCGAACCAGAAGGTCAATCAATCCGAGGGATTATCGGTCGTGCAGTTTCCCCATTACCAGGTACGTCATAGGCTTTTTATTGTGTCAAAATCATGACTTGAACACTACAATTCTGTCGTAGCTCTCTGTATATCTATCATCTCTTCTATCACTTCTAATTGCGACTATATTGGGCTTTCTCGACGACGTCTTCGACATCCGTTGGCGCCATAAACTGCCTATCCCAATCATTGCGTCAATACCTCTCCTTATGGTCTATTACGCTGAACGAGGAAACACACATGTCGTTGTGCCGTTGCCTCTACGTTTCATTTTTGGAACCCTGGTCAATCTCGGTCCGGTCACCCCAGCCTTTTTCAACCGTTTAACCTAACGCATTTTATTCCATTAGGACCATTGTATTATATCTACATGTCGCTTCTATCTACTTTTGCCACGAATAGCTTCAATATCCTCGCAGGAATCAATGGCTCCGAGGTATCACAAGCACTTATAATTGCTATCTCCGTCATCTTAAACGACCTTCTGTATCTACCGTGGCCGATGGGTTTCCGGATACCTCTTCATCTGCTTGGCAACAAATCCGAGGTTGAATTTGGAGGCGTCTGGAGCGCAGGAATGGCCTATGGAAGTCGTGAACTCGTCGAACGCCACTTATTCAGTTTGTACTTCATGATGCCGCTTGTGGCTGTCTGCACTGGGTTCCTATACCATAACTGGTAAGTATCAACACTTTCCATTGCTGTTGCAGAATCTAACTTTGTAGTGTGGTTAAAATGTACTAGGTACCCCGCGCGCGCGTTTCCTGGTGACACGCTATGCTATGTCACTGGCATGGCGTTTGCGGTGGTCGGCATTCAGGCGCATTTCTCCAAGACGCTTCTGTTGTTCTTCATACCTCAGATCTTCAATTTTATCCTGTCATGTCCACAACTTTTCGGTCTTGTACCCTGCCCTCGGCATCGAGTTCCAAGGTACGCCGGAGTGTGCTTGGCTCGGTGATCGCTCCAAAGAAAATAACTCCGTTGTGTGGGTTTAGATACGACGCGGATTCGAATACATTATATCCGTCGACGACAGATTTCGCCAAGACGCCGTCTTGGCTCACCACACTCACGCTGCGGACAATGGCCACACTAGGACTCACACAGCTGACAGTGCACCCAACGACCGGAGTGATATTGAAATGCACCAACCTGACGATCCTCAACTTCTTCCTCATCCGACTTGGGCCGATGGGCGAAAAGAGGTTGGTTCAGGTCCTTATGTGCTCTCAGGTAAAGTCTTCGCTTGTTCTTAGAAGCCGAGCTAATGTTGCTTCAGGTTGCGGGAAGCGTTCTTGCGTTTGTAGTTAGATATGGACTTGCAGGACTTGTATATGACGGGGATAGAAGATGAATACCACATGTTCCGAACGCTGAGGCATCCGATATGAAGTTTTCTTGCTTTTACTAACACCCCTCCAATCTGGTCATCCTCTCAGACCTGTTACCGGGTCTGTCCGACTAGAAATGTTCCAAATACAAGCCTGTGTAGCCGAGCTTGAGCAATATCGCTGTATAATAAACATCCACTCATTGCATGGCCACAATGACGTATCGTCCCCCCTAGATGACTACTTTCAGGCTCCTTCCCGAACCCTCAGACCTTGCTGATCATGTCTTGGGGATTTGTCTTTTCAGGGGTTTGCCCTTTCATGACATATTCTCTTGACGAACTTTTTTGAGACTATTGCAGGCAAAATAATCACACCGACACACAACTGGTCCAGAAATATCCTCTGACGTCTTTAACTTGTGTCTAAAGATATCGTCGCAGGAGATACAGGCTAATGTGGAAAACTGTTTCCTTTGGAGCCTCTAATTTGGTTCAAAATGCTCCCCACAGCTTCTCAGCACGGTCTGGCGTTCCGGGAGCGTTCGGACTTCGAGCCTTGTGCGCGTGAATGACGGGGATAGGAGAAAATCGCACATGCTCTGAACGCCGAGCATCTCACATGTCAAGCAGCATCCGGTTAGAGTTCAGTTACTGCTGCAATATCACTCGCCTCGTAAGTCTCTCGGTAGCAAAGTGTGCCAAGTGTGAAAATCATTGAGAGTGGTGTTAATGCGCGTATCCAGCGGTAGTGAATAAGGTGGGACGCGTTTAGAAAAAGACCAGCGGGCGAGCCATTATGAACTGGAGATGGAACGCCGACGGATGAGGCGTCAAAATTGCGGCGGGTGCCGAAAGTCTAAGAAACGGAATCACATGTTCCGCATTGCATATCCGGTCGATACAGCTGAATTCGTTTATGATATAATAGCACGTCCTTTACAACCATTTCTGTCCCCACTTTAATCCAAACCATGTCCAACGAACGTGCCGCCTTTGCCCAGGAAGTCGCCCAGGTCGAACAGTGGTGGAAAGTGTGTATTCGCCCACCGCCACACCTTGACACCAACTGACCCAATCATAGAGCCCACGTTACGCACGAGTCAAGCGCCCCTACACCGCTGCTGAAGTCGTCGCCAAACGCGGCACGCTTCCCATCCAATACCCCTCCAATGCAATGGGCAAGAAGCTCTGGGGTCTGCTATCTGAGCACGCCAAACGCGGAACTCCCTCTCATACTTACGGAGCGTGCGTCCCATTTCGCTATCGTGATCGCCTACCCGCTAACTTTTGCTTAGGCTTGACCCCGTCCAGGTGACACAGATGGCCAAGTACCTCGAGACCGTGTACGTTTCCGGGTGGCAGTCATCCAGTACCGCGTCGAGCACCAACGAACCTGGGCCGGATCTTGCAGGCAAGTCCGATCCTCAAGCACCGTCTGTGCATTATTGTTCCTAACACCGTCCGCCGCGTAGATTATCCTTCCAACACGGTTCCTAACAAGGTGGAGCATCTGTTCATGGCCCAGCTCTTCCACGACCGGAAACAGCACGAAGCCCGGGCAAACATGACGGATGCCGAGCTCGCCAAGACGCCCTATGTTGACTACCTCCGCCCGCTCGTCGCAGATGCCGACACTGGCCATGGAGGGCTGACGGCAATCATGAAGCTCGCCAAGATGTTTGTTGAGAAAGGCGCGGCTGGTATCCATGTCGAGGACCAGGCGCCGGGAACGAAGAAGTGCGGGCACATGGCGGGCAAGGTCCTCGTACCGATCCAGGAGCACATTAACCGGCTTGTTGCTATCCGTCTGCAGTTCGACATCATGGGTGTTGATAACCTCGCCATCGCGCGCACAGACTCGGAAGCCGCGACTCTCATCACATCCAACATCGATGACCGAGACCACCCATTCATCCTTGGTTCCACCAACGCAAGCATCGAACCCTTGAACACCGTCATGGTGGCTGCTGAACAGTCTGGTAAAAGCGGTTCACAGCTGCAGGCAATAGAGGATGCGTGGCTTCGGGCTGCAAACCTGCAACTGTTCTCGCAAACACTCGCCGACGCACTCGCGAAACAGGGTACCAGCACCTCTGCAGTGAACAAGTTCCTTGCACGCATTGCTCACGTATCATACCCCGCGGCGGTTGAGATAGCACAAAAGGAGTTTGGGTTGAAGAGTGTGCCATTCTGGAACTGGGATGCGCCCCGGACGAGGGAGGGCTACTACAGGTACCAGGGTGGTACACAATGTGCGGTGAACCGTGCTATCGCCTTTGCACCTTACGCGGATCTATTATGGATGGAGACAAAGAAGCCTATATTGGCGCAGGCGAAGGAGTTCGCAGCAGGTGTTCACGCCGTGCATCCCGGGCACTGGCTGGCATACAACCTCAGCCCTTCGTTCAATTGGGATGCAGCAGGCCTGGGCGAGAAGGAAATGGAGTCGTACGTGTGGCAGCTTGGCAAGCTTGGTTTCGTCTGGCAGTTCATCACTGTGAGTTATTTGAGTTTACATTACTGTCAGAACGATGTGAACTCACCCGAAACTCTAGCTTGGTGGCCTCCATTCCAACGCGTACATTTCCGACCTGTTCGCACAAAACTTTGCCAAGACGGGAATGAAGGCATACGTCGAGCTCATTCAACGGAAGGAGCGCGAGCTTGGCACCGATGTGCTCACGCATCAGAAGGTTCGTTTCCGCTTGCACATGAAGATTTGCGGAATTCTGACAATGGGTAACCATTCAGTGGTCTGGCGCAGATTATGCGGATAACCTCATCAAGACTGTCACTGGTGGTGTCTCGTCGACTTCTGCGATGGGGAAAGGTGTCACAGAGGCACAATTCACGGCAAAGCTGTAAGCTGTGAAAATATAAGATGTAGATCAGCCATTATATGTATCATAGTAGAACGCACGGATTGTATAGGAGTTTGCATTCGTGATATTGGCTCATCGACGAAGAAGTCTGGGTCATTGTTCTGGTGGTGCAAGACGGAATGAAGAATTACG
The DNA here is from genome assembly GCA_018858115.1 of Tephrocybe rancida. NCBI lineage: Eukaryota > Fungi > Basidiomycota > Agaricomycetes > Agaricales > Lyophyllaceae > Tephrocybe > Tephrocybe rancida. The sequence goes on from JABCKT010000025.1 coordinate 34,433, forward strand.
TTGTGATGATCGGAAAGTCCCGACGCGTCGTTCACTGCGACTTCGGCTTGAACCAACTACGATCAATCACATTGCCACCATGGACGAGCGCGTTGAGGTTGCTTCCAATTTCCTTCTCCAATCTCCTCCAGGAGAGATTAACGATGTGCTCAACGGTTCGTCAACCCAAACGCCTCGATCCAAAACCAAACCACATATCGATTATGATTAGATGTGCGCAACATCATCTCAGACGACGACCTCTTAGGACGCGGCCTCCTCCCTGCAATTCGAGACTATAATCTTGCGCAATTCATCGTTGTTGACGTTCCCGGCGCCGGTCACCAGGTAGATGTCTTTCGCGAGATGGCCATTAACACGCATTCAATTGTTGGATTTCAGTCTGTGATCAGCGAAGCTTCGCGGGCTGCTGCTGCTGCATCTACATCGACTTCAGTATCCACCGAGGAGGGGGAGGACGAGGAGAAGGTAGAGGGCTCCGAGGATGAGGAGCGATTCCTGGATCCGCGATCCAAGACAACTTTCGTGTTCAATCATCTGAGCCTTGTGCGTCGTCCCAATTCTGTGGTTGAAAATACGCGCTCAACGGTTGTATCTATACGTGTAGGAGGCCTCAGATGTACAGACCGTCGAGCTTAACCCGGATTCTGAGCCTTTCAGGTGTGTCTTTGAAACGCGTTCCATGCTTTCTTGCATGCTCAATCTTTCCCTTAGGAAAGCGCTGGAGACAGCGGTGTTATCGTATATATCATCCCACTTCCTTGAGGGCGTAGGCTCGGTGTTTGCTGTGCCAGAGACGCCAAATCGGTTCATAATACAGATCGCCGCGAGCAAATACAGCGCCCCAAATTTCTGGTGAGCTCTCCATTGGTGTACTTAACCCCCCGTTCTGATATGTCCGCAGGTCAGGACGGTGGAGATCTGAATATATTGTCGATTTGAACGAAAACAAAGTGACAGGGAAGATTCAAGTGAATGTGCATTACTATGAGCAGGGAAACGTGCGTTTTCTATTCCTTTGAAATATATCCAACCGAGCTTTGTGCTAGGTACAATTGGCGACGACACAGGACATTTCCCTCACCCTTCCTCCGGCCGTCGTGACGTCAACGCCCAGCGCATCAGCATCCAAAATACTTGCCCTCATCGGAGACGAGGAAGGAAACTACCAAACAAGCCTCAACGAGACATATCGGGAGATGGGAGAGAAGACCTTCAAGGGTCTCCGGCGTGCGCTACCTATGACGCGACAGAAGATAGATTGGGATAAGGTGCGCCGGGCTCTTCCCTCGGGCTGTGTAGTGTTTCTGAACTCCTGCTATAGGTTCTGGGGTATAAATTGGGTGCGGAGCTGACATCAAGTAAAGGTGTCTTTGGGAACTCTTAGAGGCAAGAGGGCTCTGTATAATTTCCCTGGCAGTAATCCACTTTGTTAACATTGCAACGAGTGAATGCTGTGATCATGCTGTGATCATGCTGCTGGTGACGTGTCGAGCAGCTGAGGAATGTCGAAGATGAGCCCGCAATCGCGGAACATAGGACGCCATAGACATAGAAAACACGCCGCATTGATAGTAGAGACTGGCATGAGACTAGCCGATAAGATTTACAACGTCTGTGTTCTGTACTGGGCTTAACGGAGGCGAGATCGTTTCGTTGGGGTATGATCCATAGCGATTCCTACGCTCTCTGCATCTTCAACGCGCCGTCCAGGTCCTAATAGCAGAATATCAGGAGAGCTTGACCCCGGGAGAAGCCACTCCTCTTCATCATCCGCTTCGTCAACGAGCACAGAAGCTGGGAACATATTACTCTGCGAATGAGCGCCGAAAGCGAACTTGGATTGTGACCTCCCGAGCGTGGGCTTCGTCGGCGTCGCTTCCACCAGCAGCACCCCTTCATCTCGGGGCTTCGGCTCTTTCTTGGCAGCCTCGCTCTGCAACGAAGCCCTCTTCCTGGCTGGCTCGTCTTGCACGGGGCGTGACTTAGGTTTAAACGCACGCGACATGCTGACCTCACGGTTCAGGATACGCTTCTTTGACGGGCCGGCGGTGACGCTGCGTTCGCGTTCGATGCGCTCCTGGGCGAGCGAGACGGACAAGGAGCGTGATCGATTTCGCACAAGAGGGCGTGATGCCTTTGAGCTGGTAGAAGAGAGGGCTGGGGACGACTGTCGTGTCGTCCCTCGGGCAAGGGGCTGTGGGATGTCGGGAGAGGTAGCTCGAGATGAGGAGGGAGAGGAGGGGCCGGACGAGTTTGAGAAGGGAGAATTAGGGAAAAGTTTGGATCTCATCAGGGAGCACATGTCTGGAAGTCGTTCCTCAAACCTGTAGAGATATTGAGCAGTTACGAGAATGACAAGACAGCGAGCGTACTGAAGTTTAACTGTCGATTCAAAGAAGGTTTGCATCCAATCGAGCGACTCGTTCGATCCTGCCTTCGATGTGTTTTCTAAGCCATCCATCAATTGCCACATGGACAATCTATCCATAAAGATCTCAAGGCAGTCTTCAGGGGGCGGTTCCGCCCCCTGAGGTTCTTTATGACCTCGCTTGCCCTTTTGTTTGATTGGTGACAACGGTGGCGGTGGCGGTCCTGGAAGAGACAGCTTCAGGAAGTAAAGAAGAATTTGGATTTGGAACCTAGATACACGTCATTGAGGCAAGCTTCAAAGACAAGAGCCACGTACTCGCGTCTTTCCATTCGCTCAAGCCATCGTGTCCGCCATTTCTCGTCCTCCCATGGCCCCTCACGTATTGCACTCGTCCTATTCCACAAATCGTCGTCGGCCTTTTCGTAACTCAGTGCGTACCACATCATTGTTTCCTCAATCTCTCCAGCTCCGCCGCCGTCTGATAGTATCTGCGGCAGCTCTATGTGATATTTTCGTGATGCGGTGCGCGCTGTTTGTAACAGCGGTTTCAGGTAGGCGTGAAGTGCGTGATGTTCTGAGGGATCCGAAGACACGCGTAATAGCGAGGGCACAAGGAGTTTCAAGGGCATTATTGACTGTCCGTATATAAGAGTTACTATTCAACGCATCAGACGCGTCGAACCTACCTCTGGCAACCAAAGGAATTGAAGATACGATCGGGCAACATATTCGTCGTCGGTTTCTTGAGCCACTGTGAAAGGATAATCATTGGCGAGAGATTTCTCTTGTGTAGCAGTCCAGTTGATCCTTGGCTTGTTGCTGATAGAATAATGCAAAGCTGAGACCATCCATGCAAATGTTCAGTACTCGGTACGAGTTCGAATTCAAAGGGGCCTTCCAAGTTCCCATGCCAAGACCTCGGACGAACGTCGGCAATCACCACATCCGAGTCCGGCATTCTTAGATCGATACTATGGTTGTTCAACTTAAACGCAGCATAAACTTCATAAGTACCTTCATGCATCCAGTCTTTTTATCTTCAGCAGAAAAGTGCTCCAGAATGCCCAGTTGATATCGATGTTCATGTTGAATAGTACTGAGAACTTTCTGAAGCAATATTGAACAATGAGGCCCATCAACGATCAGATCAAGTTCACCAGTAGCAATGGATCCGGAATGGTTTCACTCGAACAATTCCAGTCTGCAGAGTTCCGACGCTGGTAATATCGATCTTCAACCTCTTGTCTTTCAGACTCGTCTCTCAAGCATTCGAGTCCCATGTAAAGCAGCGTTTGACCTCTTTCATTCTCGTTGACGCTATGACTACAAGTATTTGACCCTCTCAAAGCCTGGCATGCATGACACTCCACATTCTATGCACATGTGTCGATTTTGATCATCCCTGATGGTTCTCAAACACTTGCCCCTCTAACAATCTGTACACAGCCATCAATCACTTAGCTGAACCTCTTTAAGATGCTCTTTGCACGTCTTTCGATCCCCCATTCAAGCCGGTCTTGAACACTCCGCCTCTTCATCATCTCTTCATCATGGTCTCTCAATGCCGCTGCGCAGGTACGAACGATCTAACCAGAATTCAGCAAGTAGTGTCAGACTCACGACTTCGCAGCATTTGCTCTTTTCGCCCTAGTTTCTCTCGCTGTCGCTGAAGTTCAGGTGTATGAACCTCCCTCATTATACAAGCGATCGACAGCATTCAACCTGAAGGCCGGAGGAAAGAAGATCACGGTTTTGGGTATGACGTTTCTTCTTGCTTTCCCTACATTGCTCATCACATCACGTATTACAGACCAAGGCAACTACGACTATGCACACTTTTCGTCCGATAGTGGCATAGAAATCGAAGTTAAGGTCCTCGGGAAGGTTCCTATCAAAACAATGAGCATAGTCTCCTCACGATTCGACTACAACAACAAGCCTCAGCTGCAGAAGAACATAGTATCTTGGCATCTCAACGAGCCCAAGTACTTCATTCTGAAAATCGAGGGCCTTCGTGAGCTCATCGTCGCGGTCGACTCTCCGGAAACGAACGCACCCCCCGCTGCCGGGCCAAACATCTATAACGTCGCGTCTGCACCATACAAGGCCGACAAGCTTGGAGGTAGACTCACCACGCACGCGTTTGATGCCGCGATCGCTGCTGCTAGCAAGAGCGTCCGAGAGGATCCCATCGTCCACGTCCCGGCTGGTGTATACCTCATTGGCAACATTGTCCTTCCTTCCAAGACTTCCCTTTACCTTGCCCCGGGCGCTGTCCTGCGTTTCACCGGCAACCCGAAGGACTATACTCAGGACTGGACTAAAGATGGAGAGGGTCGGTCTGGAACGAACTGGATTTCGACGGCACACAACTCCTCCGATATCAAGATTTTCGGACGAGGAACAATCGACGGCAATGCGTATACCTACAAAGCCAAGAAATTTGCGCCCAGCCTTGTGGTACCGGCCCTCACAACTCGATTCACTTTCGACGGTCCTATATTGCGCGAGTCTGGAAGCACCGCTTTGAATGTTGTCCGTTCTAGTTCTGTTGATATCCAGCACTTGAAGGTCTTCAATCGTATCGAGAACATGGAGGACGTGAGTCGCGTTTATTTTTTTTGGCAGCCAAACCAGTTTGACGGGGTTTCCTATATCTAGAACGGCTCTGTCGATGTCGTGGAATCTCAAAAGTATGAATTGTTTTGTTTTAAATCATTCGACCCTATTTAACTCGTTATACCTTAGTGTTACCGTCAGCGATGCAATCGCCATCTCAATTGCGGATACATTCACGGCAAAGGCGACCAAGCCTGTCACCGACTCAGTCCCCGCCGTCCCTGGTAATCTTCAATCTTTGAAAGATATCCTCTTCCAAAACTGCCTGGGCTGGACGAACAACTACGGTTTCAAAGTCGGTCAGGGTGCCGTGTCCGACATGTCCAACATCAGGTTCTTCAACAGCACCGTATACGAATCTGCTGTTGGTATGGGAATTCACAAGAAGGTAAGGTTTTAATCATCACGCCAAGCTTCGCAGTACTTATCAACCGATTTAACTTATCCTAGTGGGGAGCGGGAACCGCGTCAAACATCACCTTCGAAAACATGATCATCAAATCGACCAGCTTTACCACCAGCTATCTGGGCGGTATGGTAGGGTCGTGGCTCGCGCTCTTCGTTGAAGATGGGAAAGCCGGTGTCGGGCCTATCACCGGCGTTCACGTCAAGAACGTCTTGGTTGTGGGGGAAGGGGGAAGCACACCCCTTATCCGCGGGACTCCTACCGCCAATGTCAGCAATGTGGAGCTCCGTAACATATGGCTTCCTTGTGCAACTCACCCAGCCAGGTCACCGAACGATTTGGGTGTGGACTGGTCGGAATCCCTGAAGTTCACAACCAATGTCACCGTTGTCGACGACATCACTCCCTCCGCCAACCGCGCCAATACAACTTCACAGCCCGATACTCAGGTTGCGCTTGAAGCGAACGACGAAACATAATCGGGGTTTTCGGGCACCTTATTGGTTTAACTGGATGGATGGTGGAATGTTGGTTGCTATTTTTGTGAGGACAAAGCTCTAAAGATCTAAAGACCGGGCGGGGCAGCAGCTCCTGTGTCGACAGAAAATTGCTGGGGTGAATTTCGAGCCATGTATGGGCGCGAGGCTTTGTTCAGGGTAGCCTCGGATAGACTACACGGGTCGTCGGAGCATGGGTAGGTATATACAGTAGGAACGGGCGTGTATGGCTGAAGATAATTCGTTCATCTGATTCCCGAAACACTTATCTGTATAACAAAGGCTTGGAAACCCAAATACGACGACTCCGTCATCATTATGAGATATGAATGTTGATGTTCCTTTCGTGGGTTTCCCATGAACGCCACCTTCTCGACCCCCAGAAGATGAGAGGATTCTATTATGATCAATGCTCCAAATTGACGTTACGATGATCCTCCAAAGGGCCGCAAGTGTATGACAAGTGTATGAGCAAGGCATGAGGGCATTTAGAGGGCATCGTAATCTTTTGAATCGCCTTCGTATGTAAGGGCTACGTCTTCGTACATTCAGTTTCATGTCTATTTCGTTGTTAAGTAGGCGTATACCTCCGACTGTCTGTCAGAGAAAGAATATTAATCAGGAAATGCTGCACATGTCCAAGAAAATTTGTAAGTCAGGTTCGACAGGTTATGGCATATGTTTTTTGGCCAATAGAGAGCTCAGGATGAGATGACATCATAGTGAAGATGGGGGCGTCTGTGGTGCGACTGGAAGTGTATTCAGCCTCAACTGCCTAAAATTATACGCCTTACATATGTACCGAGGGCTTGCGAGCGGTGAAAGGGTGTCCTTGGAGCGCAATTGGAGACAGTTATCAGAACTTGGAGTGAGCTCCTCACGAGGACTCAGAATATTTCGAAGTTGGCGTTGCCGACTGCGGCCATCAGCATAACCTCCGGTGAAAACAATTGCCTGTTACATCAGCCAAAGCCAAAGCCTAACCTCCGGTGAAAAGAAATGGCCTGTTGCACGCATCAGAGCAACATCACAACATGTGAGCAATTCGTTCCTGATCTCCCTCTCTGAAGAATACTTTACCCATTCCCTTCAGGTTATCGAATGTTTCTTGCCAGTTGTGAGTTGCCCAGGTGTATTTTACTGAAAAGTACGAGTCGGGAGAACTGGGGCAAGGCCCAGGGAATGAAAAGCAGGTGATTTGAACTGATTTGAAGCGTGGTTAAGAAGGCAGGGGGATTAGCTATTCGGGTCCCAGAAAGAACCAATCTAACTTCATTTGAACGAGTCCCCGACCCTTTGACTGACAGTCTATTTGTTGATCGCCTAAGAACCCATTACCTGTCAAACACGCCAACCTTGGATGCCCTTCTTCTATGCATGAGCTCTTAATTCAACCTTCCTGCATCCTTATCCTTCCCTCCACCTCCCATGTCTGTTCAACGACCGGAGACGCAGCCAAGGACCTATAGAACGAATTTCGCGGCGCTCCTCTCGCTGCCAGTGCGTATAACATTCCAGCTGTCGAGCCATGACCCGTCATTCATCTCTTTCCATTAGTTTCGGCTCTGCAATCCTCCTCCTGCGGTTGGCAAAGTCAGATCCTGTGGCGGTAATTTGCGCCTGACACTCTTCTTGAGATTAGCCTGATACTATTCGGCAGTGACCCCGCTGATTAAAATACGCCTCGAGGACATCTTGGATAGAAAACATCTCCCTCCTCTCGGTTCGTTATTCTTTCGTTCATCTATTTTCCTCCTTCTGAGTATGAGTATGAATCACAGGTCTGAAGGATTTTGAGGTGAGATCCTTGCAATCAACAAATACATTTCATCTAAAGATAGTCGCGGTGTCAGGAATGGTTGTTATATGTCGAGCACTGTCCAGAGAACCTGTGAGTAGTTCGTCACTGCACTAGGCGACCGCCTTGACCCATCGGCGTTCAGGTACTTCATTCTCTGGTTGAAGGAGTACACTATGAAATACCATCAATGGGCAGCGGCATCCAAAGCGAGGAGGCAGACAGTGGGATATCAACACCAGACTCCTGCACCCAGCACATCTCACCTTTCCATGTTCTACGCGCGAGCTAAGCAGACCTTTTTTATGCCCAATTCCGCATACGAGCTCGACATACCCTCGGACATTCTTGCCCCATTCCACACAACCGACCTTTCTCAACATCCTGACCCCTTGTTATTCCATCAACTATCCCAAGAGGTCACCAGGATGCTAGAACAATGCCTCGCGCGATTCCTAGCTGCCCAGCTCACCAACGTGGGCAACAATCGCGTCCTGTGTGGTATGATCGCTGGCGTTGTATTCATTCTTCTCGGTGCACTTCCACCATTGGCGGTCAATTTCTCGCAGGGCTACTCTCGATGGGATCGTATAGGAGCATTCCCTGGAATGTGGATAGGCCTATCGGTTCTCCTGGCTGCGATAAACGGCATCTGCCTTGGCGTGTACATTTTTGGAGACCTGCGGCAACTTCGTAAGTTCGAACTTGAGCGACCACCGATATCCAAACCTCGACCGCTAGGCAAAGTCGCCTTGCCCATGTTTTCTCCACCCCCAAGCCCGATCACCGCCACTTCACCTACTGCGCCCTTTTTTGTACCACCATCTCCGCCCCCACCCGCTTACTTCGCCGTCAACCGCCTTTCTCGCACGCCTACGATGTCCTCGACGTCCTCCTCTTCAAGCTCATTCAGTGAATCGTCGGAAGCGTCCTCTGAATCACATTTGAGGATCGAGATATCCGGTGCATATTACGACTCGGAGTCTATCGATGATGACCCCTTCTTTCGCAGTCCTGGCGGAGCTGAACCCAATAGCCACCTCAACGAGAAAACCGAAGATGCCAATTCGGTTTTCGCTACAACTGCCGCCTTCATCCATCCCTATGACTCTACTGTTGACCTCGACCTCGAGGAAAACACTCCTAAATTCCTACCCCAAGAAAGGCAACCCATATCACCATTCAACTTTGACGCTCTTCCCCCGCGCCCTTTGTCTGGCTACTGCCGCTCTGTCGACGTCAAATCTCCAACCCCCTCGCACGAGATTCTAGAGATCAAGTCCGACCTCCCTCCACTTTCCAAGGTTTCAGCTGCGTCAATTCTTGAACAGCTTCAACTCCGGTGCATACCGAAGAAGTGGCTAGTGGTCAATCGTGAATCCCATTCCCTCGATTCGAATGAATCCGGTACTCCCAGAAGCAGCTTCGGACAAGACGTTAGCCGGCCTAAGGCTGTCATGCACAGTCCTCGACGCCACCACGCCAATGCGTCGATTCAAAAGCAATTCAAGAAGGTCCAGACTGTTCCGCCTTTCACCCATCTTACTCGGATCTTAAGCCCAGTTGTTGTCCGTGGCCAGTGGGAGATCGTTGTGCGCTCGTCCGCCATTGCATTCGTGATCACATGGATTATTGTAGGGTGCCTATTGGCAGTCCCAGTCCCTCGCTAAACCCTACTCGTTATGCCCTATCTCCATTGGATAGTTTTCGACGACGCTCTTGCTACCTTCGCTCTCATACGATAGTGAATTTGACGCCTATTTCTCCTATGTTTACTCTACCCCGTCACTCCTTTCAATACACTGTCTTTTACGATTAATATGTCGCTCCTTGCTCCACCCTGCATGTAATCTATTGTACACCTACCAAATTGTCGTTGTTTGATCACCCCTTACTTAATTGTTCTCCTATCCTGTTCTTACTTTCCCTCACTTTTGTTGCTGCCGAATACAAACATTGCCATGTTCATGTTATACATATCATTATCAGGAGGAAAGCCCCTGCGCAATTTAGCTCTACATCGAGAGGAGAGTGGGGTTGGATAGTATCATTGATTCGATGCACAACATTCAACAACAGGGCTACGCGCCCTCCCTGTCGTCCAGAAGCCATGTGGATGAACGTCTGCGTGCGACCACGACACCAGCGCGAATTGTCGTGCGATCGAATGGTGGATGGAGGACTGCTGATTGTAGCGAGTGGGCGCCGTGGAGAATCACGAAATCCGCGGCGTCGCCTGACACCGGGAACAGACGACTTTGAATCGCACCCACACCGAGCGCAAGCTTCGACGTCAAAGTCACGGACCGCTGAAACGAAGAGATTGAGTTTTCATTACGGGGGGGATAGAGTAAGGTTACTCACAGCAAGGACTTCAATATCGGCGGGCGCGGCGGTTTGAAACAAGGCCACGCCCAGACAGCAAAGCGTCAGAGGGTCCAATGAGCCTTGCGGTGTAAACGCATTCTGGACATTATTGACGCTCATTGCCACTTCGATCCCATATTTGTTCAGAAGATAAGGCACGCGTAATGTACTTCGGGGAGCTCCCAGTGGCATCTCGTGGTCCCCTCTGCCCTGCATATACAGGTCGGACTGTGGTAGCCCGACTAAGGTGATAGGAAGATCTTTCATTGCTGCTGTGAGTTTCTGCCACTCTGCCTGACTGAGCAGCTGGAGGCGTGTCGCATGACCGACGGTAATTCTGCCACGCTCCCCGTTTGCATAGGTCCATTCATTCCACCGCCTGGCCTGTGAGATTACTTCGTAGATCAGTGGCTCCGATGAAGCATCCAGGTTATAGTCAAGATGGAAGTCGACATGCGCCCCGTTTTCGTACGCCGCAGCCATGACCAGGGAAATATTCCGTCTGGCTTGCTCCATTGTCGCCTCGACGTAAGGCGCAGAGCCAATCACATTTATACCCTCCCTCTTCAGGGCTTCTTGCAACATTGTGAAATTTTCTCCAGGCTCGGCGTCTCCGGGAGCATCGAATAGAGGCTCTTGAGCAAAAACTGAAGTCAGAAGACGCGTTACAAACGCTGATCAGCGAGAAAGCCCGAGGATTTCGTCAAAAGAAAGAAGGCTTGCCTGCTATTTGAACTTCGCAGACCTTCCTGAAATCTTTTGACAGGGCCTGTCCAACGTCCAAGCAAGAGAAGCCAACAATCTTATCAACTTCGACATGAGCGCGCATCGACGTCACACCGCACTGAACGCTCTCGCGTACTAATCTTGCGCCTCGGGTGTACAGATCATCTAAATCCAGTGGGAACGCTGCCTTGGCCTGGCCAGTCACTTCCAAAGCCTCGCTAAATTGCCTGGCATGGATCACTATGAGAACACAACCCTCGATCAGAATCAATGAATATACCCAGTGACAACGTTACATCTATCGAGAATGAAGCACTTGTCAAGATGTATATGCGAATGGCATAACCTTAGCAATTTCAGCCGAAGTCAATCTCTACAGGCGCACATGAAAGGACACTCACGAAGGCAACAATAAGCTACCACCCGCATCAATACATTGCTTGTTGGGGACTTCGCTGGTATGAAGCAAAGAGACTTCATGTACTCGGCCGTCTTGACATTCTATCCGCCAAAGTTTGGAAGACAGATCTTTGTCGCCATATGGTAGTCGGGCATTGATTATTGTCAGGAAAGGACTCTGTTCATCCCAGTCCGCGTCGTGCGATAAAATTGGTGCTGCTGTAGCTATTGTCCACACTGGAAATTAAATGAATGTGCCTCGGCCATGAACGTTGTTCACTCAACGCTTCATAAGCGGTAGGATAGGTAGGGAGGCTTGTAAATTGGGACCGTCAGTTCCACACAGCTTCGTTTGTTGCAAGTTGCGCTGTCCATCGTGGAAGATTATTGAAGGGTTGCTGACTTCAAGTTGATCTGGAGTGACGCTCCCAGTGATTGCTCGGGCCGGAGTTAAAGTTACCCCCACTTGGAACTACAACAGCAACAGCTTGTGCTCAATCATGGTTCAGAGTAGGCCTAAGATAGAATTGACGACCGATACAGTATTTACATAAATGTGCCCTGTAACAAGATCTAAACAATTGAGCATTGCAGGAAACTCGGATAGTGCAAATATATATATCTTGTCTACTACCTCAGCTACGTTGCTCCTGACAAACTTAGTACAAATGTGACATGATCGTTAAATTCTGCCTGTTCAAGACGTTCTGGTGGGAAGGCACTGCTTGCGTTGCATTTACGACATATATGACCGTCTGACCGAATACTCCGCCATGCGGTGCTATGGACTTCCATATTTTACCGAATCCCTCACACGGTCCTGAATTGTGGCCCGTCGTCTTGGGGCCTGCCTGACTTTTGTTCTTCTTGAACTACCTAGGAGTTGTGTCAGATGGTAAACCTTACTAGACCGCTTTAGTAGTTTCGTGATGCTTATCGTACCTCGCGCTCGGCATCCCTTTCTTGCCCTCCTGGTAACAACGAGGTCATCGTTCCCATGTACAGGGCCGACGCTCTTCGATTTTTCCAACCAATTCGACAGAGATTACTGTTATGTATTGAATGCGCCACGTAACTGGGTATTGATTGTACAAAATGAATGCGAGTACTCGACAGGTATGGGATATCGTGGCATAAAATATAGGCGCCAATGGGTGTCGTGTGTATGTCGCGAGCATGATGAAAATATTAAGAGCAGTGCTGATTTAAGTTGCTGGAAAGCGAAGGGAAGGATGAACACCAGTAATGCAATTAAATGGAATTGTCAATGGAGGTACCAGGTGGCCCAGGTGGCTCATGCCAAGAAGCCATCTTGTTCGTAAAGAGGCAAATATGCGTTGAGATGGATGAGGGCCAGGCGCGAGATTTTTTCCGAAAGTGTTCGGATTTCTTCAGCCAAAGGCTCCATGCCGGTAGCAAGGTTCGAAAGTGTATGTGGGGGACGATTCTGAATGCAGGATAGGAAGTCGATTGTGGACGGTTTTCCGGAGGTTGAATCCCTCCCGGGGTATGCTTGAGCAACGACGGAGTTGAAGACCACGTCCCGTAATCGGCGGCGAAGCATCGTACACAAGGACGAGTCGGGGTGAATGTTAGAGTCCGCCCATCGCTGGGCGAGGTGGACCATGCTTTCGTCGGGAACTTCGCCTATCGGCGACGATGGGGCGGAAGGGCCACGGGCCTCCTTGGCTCGTTTAGCGACCTGTAGAACGATGTCCTGTTTAGCAGATCGCTCCTTCTCCTGGTCCTTCTCCCGGGGGCTGTCGATTTCGTCAGACACAAGTCTAGAGGAAAAACAGTAGCCAAGACGAGCTGATCCAATATCGCGAATCTCGGTTTTCAAGCGTATTAGGTCTACATCTTCCACTTTTGTGAGATCTTGTGGTGAGACCGGCGAATCCCCGGGCTCAGAATGTATAAGTTGGCGGTATAGGAGAAGAAACATGTAAATGGCTGTAACATCCGCAGCGTCTGCGCTGAGAGCAGCCAAACGTGTACTGTCTAAATAGACAGTTTCCGGGTGGGCTGGAAGTCGTGCCACCGTAGGGGTCGTGGTTTGAAATATTGGGGTAGGAGGAGGTGAGGAGGAAGATGGAGATGCAGGTGGAGGTGATGTCTCCGGGGGGTCAAAGATTAAGTCTATCGTCCCCTTGAGCACCGCAAGAAAAGTTTGTTGATTCCGAGGGAGGGTGTTATAACAAAGGCTAGACGAGGGGTATCCGGGATGTGGAATTGACTCGCGGGTCATGAGATCGGCATGAGCAAGGTGTAGCCACTCGCGAGTCGATCGGAGCGAGCACTCGGATCCTTTACGATTTCTGAACGCCTTAAGTTCGAACTGGCCTGACGTGCGCATAAGGAACGGCCGCAGGGTCTGAAGCTGGTGATTTGCAATGTCCTACAGGAATTCCGCGAGGTGAGAAACGTGTGTGATGTGTAAGTATAGATAGCACAAACCAATTTCATGAGCTCGAGGATTTCGAGGCACATCCTTACCGCTGCCACCGCATCACGTTTTCTCCCTGTTCCTCCTGGTGCACAGGCTCGAGCCGCCTGTACCATGGCTTCCACTGCTCGATCCCGCATTGGTGCACAGTGTCCTTTTAGAATCGCACCGATAGCAGAAAAGAGTCCAGACGGATCAAACAGTTCATGTTTAAGCTCTTGTTCGATCAGGACGGGGTCGAAAATGGAACGAACGTACGCCGCCTGAGCGGTGTGCTCCTGCATCTGTGATTTAAGTGTGTTCGGATTCACGTACATGCCAGACACGCTGGACAGAGGCTGTATGACAAGAAGAAGGACCTCTAGGAATTCTGAAAGAAGGCTACGAATTCGAGACGGCATTCGCAACGTAATGACGTTCAAGCCAGAGGAGTACGCGACAACGGGTTGAGACGGGGGTTGAGGGACCTGTACGCATGCACAGACAACCGCATGCGGCTTGCCTCGGGAGTCAAAAGAAACGCATGTGCAGCCCGTTTCGACTTCTTGGATTATGGCTGCCCAATAACGTTCAGCCATGCCGCGTTTTCGGCGACTGCATGTTGGACGGAACTGTAGGCCTGGATCGAAGAGCAAATCGTGGCCTGGACTGTATCAGAGAATGGGGGGCTAGAAAATACATGGAGGACGCACGAAGCTGTGGGTTTCGGAGAATAACATCAAGATCCAGTTCCTTCAATGTCTGACGGTTGACGAGGGGTTGAAGAGAGGGGATGTGTATCAAATCTGTGTCGATGGGGAAGAAGTCTACCACAGACGGAGACGACGGATCAACTGAATTCGGTGCCGGGCGCAGATGGAGAAGCGAACCACTGGACGGGCCTGGATCGGCTGCCGAAACCAAGCCAAGGTCTTCAATATCGCTACCATGACGGGCGGTGGGCGGTGGTCTCGGTTTAGCAGGGGACTTTCGTGTGCTCGAAGGACGCTTTCGCAATGAGGTTTGAATTTTGTCCAACCTCGGACGCTTAAAGACGGCCTCGGTAGAGAGAGGACTGGAGCCATGGGTGGACGAAGGTGGTGGCCAATCTGAGAGCTGGCGAGGTGCGCTGGAAGGAGCGTCCGAGTCGAGGACGATAGTGGGCTGGTCGACAGGCTGGTTGTCCTGAACTTGAACATCGTCGGAGGGAGCTTTACGCTTGCGACGGTTTATGTGGGCGGGGTCATCCATTCCGGGGAGAGGGAATGAAAGGAAAAGATTTTCTATTACATGCGGCTATATAAGTAGTGCAACACATGCCGGTGGCGACTGCTGGGCCAGCTGTTGCATTTTGGTTCCCTTGGTCGAATTCTTCCACGCGATCTTCTCATGCCGTGACATGCCTGATTTTCTTCATATCTCCCCCTTTCAGCACCCATGCCGCACACTACCCGCATCCATTTGATTACTGCGGCCACTTGAGATCATGAATGATACACACATGCATGTCTAGAGCCTAAGCATCATTCCAAATCGTATTGCCACTCTCCTTGCCCCTTTCTTTTTTTCTCTCGCTTCGCGGAGATGATCGTGGTAGTCCCCGAGCTTGACCCAGACGAAGACATGGAACAACACCACATTCATTTCATTCCACAGGCACCTTTTTCGGCTTTACTTTCCCCAATTTTAAAGTGCTTATAGGGACCGCTTGCCTGAGACACACCCGGAGACATCTGACAAGCGGACGCTAACCTTAACCGCATTCGCACCAAGCGTGGCCATGAATTAGTTTAGTTAACATCTTGTATCGCACTTGCCTTTTACTAGACATCTTCCTGATCCTTCTTGATGCCCATTTCAGGCGTGTGGAGTTCAGGCTTGTCCTTGGGGAATCAAGCTACCAGTTACTAGTCTTCTCTTACTCGCCTTCGGGAGACCTTGGTATTCAGATGCGTAACACTGCTTCTCTTCGACATACTAAAATTCGGCGGCCACGCGCAAACAACGCGCCTGCGACATAGCACCCGAGCCCAGAAGGTTGCCATTCACAGTCCCACATGTTGTGGGCTTTTCCATCGTGTTGTTCGTGTATGCCGTAGAAGACCATGTGGACCACAGTGAACACGACAATTCGTCGTCTGGACACTTATGCTCACCCGGCGCCGACACTCAGGTACGCGGGTCCCAAACACGCACCTCGGATCATCACTAAGCCACCTTTGAACCTGCGAAATGTTTTACATTAAAAGAATACGATCTTATGTTTCCTGTTGCAGCCATCTTCTCATCTCAAGAAAACACAACGCCGGTCGCATCTTCTGAGATCTATGATCTGTTAATCAGACATGAACATCGTTAGAACCGCTGCTCGCGGATGATGTTTTAGAACAAGGCATAAATACAAATGATTTTGTAACTCTTAGACCCGCAGCCTCTCACCTTCATTTAAAGATGGTATATGAACCTCGCTACCGTCTGCAGCATGACTGGTTGAAAACCTGACGATTGGTCTCGAAAATATTCATTTGGACGCCACAGCTACCACTTGCTCCTTGTAGAAAGCTTGTAGTTTTTCACGATTCGTTAAAAGGATCGTATTTACGGAGGAAATGATAGTCTTGGCCTATTCGTATTCATTCATACAATCTATGCATCGATTAATTTCTCGTCTGGTTTGGCATCGTCATGTGCGTCAGCGTCGGCACCGCTGGTAGGTTTCTTCGTAGGTTTACGACCGTAGAACTCCGCGATAATCTTAGGGTTGATCCGGTTGAGTTGCTCCTTAGGGAAGATACGAAGCAGAGACCATGCCAAATCTAGAGACTCGAAAATGGTCCTAGACTCATACGCTCCTGTAATGAGGGCCAAGCTTCGGCATTCGGGGTAAGAATGAAGTAATGGAATTACGAACCTTGTCCAACAAACTGACGCTCGAACTTATCTAGGAACTCGAGGGCTAATTTATCCTCCGATGACAAAGCTTCTTCGCCGACAACAGCTTTCATGGCAGCAGCATCTCGTCCGATGGCATATTTGGCATACTAGGACAAGGTATGAGCGCGCAATCCAAATGGGTTGGATTCATGTAGCTCACCAATTGGTTGGAGACATCTCCGTGATCTTTTCTCGTGAGCTTCTCCCCAATAGCGCTTTTCATTAGACGAGACAGAGATGGAAGCACGTTAATAGGCGGGTATATTTGCCTGTTATGCAGTTGACGGTCCACAAAGATTTGGCCTTCAGTAATGTAACCGGTGAGATCGGGAATAGGGTGAGTGATATCTGGAGAAAGTATCCTAGTAAGACGCCTCCAAATGAATGAAAGGTGTGAAAATTACCATCGTTTGGCATTGTCAGGATAGGAATCTGAGTGATAGAACCATTCCTCCCTTGCACTCGCCCTGCACGTTCATATATCGTGGACAAATCAGTGTACATATACCCAGGATATCCACGGCGGCCGGGGACCTCCTCTCGAGCAGCAGAAACCTAATGTGGGTTACTTTGAGAACGATCTAAAACAGCCAGGAAGATATATGAAACTCACTTCACGTAAGGCATCAGCGTATGAGGACATGTCTGTCAAAATGACCAAGACGTGCTTCTCCAACTGGTAGGCATAATACTCGGCCGTTGTAAGTGCTAAACGCGGGGTGATGATACGTTCAATGGTAGGATCGTTGGCCAAGTTCAGGAACAAAGTAACACGGTCGAGACTGCCGTTCGATTCGAAATCCTCTTTGAAGAAACGGGCCGTTTCCATATTGACACCCATAGCAGCAAACACCACGGAGAAATTGTCTTCGTGGCCATCGTGAACGTCCTTTGTCGGTCGCTTCACCAATCCTGATTGACGCACGATTTGTGCGGCAATCTAATTAATCGGTGAGACGAAGTGTTCGCAATCCAAAGAGCCCTACTCACCTCATTATGTGGCAGACCAGCAGCAGAGAAAATGGGAATCTTTTGCCCTCGAGCGATAGAGTTCATGGTGTCGATCGTCGATATACCAGTCTGAATCATTTCTTCGGGATAGATGCGCGAGAAAGGGTTAATAGGGGATCCTTTGTTGGAAACGACGAAGTCAGTCAATCGCACATCCAGTGCACAATAAGCTCACCGTTGATATCTAGGTAGTCCTCGGCAAACACCTTGGGTCCATTATCAATCGGATTGCCCGACCCGTTGAATATGCGTCCCAACATATCTTCAGCGACAGGAAGCTTCATACTGCTTCCAGTAAATTCAACGTGAGTCGATTTGACATCGACACCAGAAGTTCCCTCGAAGACCTGTACAATTGCCTTCTTGCCCTGAACTTCGAGGACCTGTCCACCGCGTTTCGAGCCGTCAGGTAAAGTCAGCTGTACGATTTCATTATATGACGGGAACTGAACAGGGCGTAAGTAAGTTGTGTGTTGAATTATGCGATTGGCATTAGAGGCTTACCTTGACGTTATCCAGCACAACAAGGGGGCTGCGTAGACCTTGAGATCAGGAGCGATTCTAACAAACCGATACACTAATACACACCCATTGATGGCAGAAACAGTCCTGTAATCTTGAAAGTAGATTGAATTGTCGTGCTCGTAAGTGCAGATAAGTACACACCAAGGTGAGGCTTCACGGTGTATTCTCGCGTTACCGCAGCGGCGTTGATCTGTGCCAGTTCCCTATCACTAAGACGAGCGTCGGCCATGTTACGCAAGCTGGGCTATTATGACAGTTTATATGTTGTCAGATGTGGCAACCAAGGATGTCCTCGTCGGCGTGAATTCAGGTGCACACACCGTGACTCTTGAACGACAGTGGGTTATTATCGAACGAGTTCCCACGACTGAAATTCAAATATGATATGTGACTTAGCATCCGGCATGATTTCAACGAATTTCTCGACGTGGGTTGTGTCGACGGAGGAGAGACTCTAGATGGGCTATTGGTTTCATCCTTTTCAAACACGTTCTCAAGTTCTAGGACATAGAACTTAGGCGGCGGGATAAGAATCAATAATTGGGAAGTTTCTTGTGCCTTGCACACCACTGGCACCATATATAATGTTAAGTACTCCAGCTTGAATGTTGTGCAGTTGGGAGTTACGAGTTTCAAGGTCAGGGGATAGTCAAAATATCCGCATAGTACAAGAAAACTGGCTGGGCAGCGAAAAAAAAAACTCTTCATTCGCTGTTCAGAAACAACTCCACAACTCGGGTTGCCGCTTCCCCGGTCACTACTTCGTTAGTGGAAGACCTGAAAATAAATTCAGATGCCGTGTCCAATAAGGATGTGGTGAATATCTACTGACCATTCAGTTTCCAGCAATATCTCTTCCACTGCATCCGTATCCACACCTAAATCAATACCTTGCAAAAAGACATACATGAATTCAGCGGAGTTGCTTCGAACCTGTTCGTCGTCATCAGATTAATCCGAATAAATGAATTTATAGAATCCTCACACTAGGAAACTGATGGCTAAGAAAATGAACCAAGTTCGAAACACATCTTTCGAATAATGGTTGAAAAGGGAGGAGATTGACAACGCTGAGGACAACTAAGCTGATGACCTAAATTAAGGGGAAAGGGACGTACATTTTCATGCATTCATGGATGCGTGGTACACTTTTGACGCGAGATGTATTCCTCGTGACCACGTCGAGCAAACGTTCCAAGCTGGAAATGTCGTCAGAAAGGCTGAGAGAAATAGTGACAAGTAAAGCACCTCGCGAGTCCATGGGCGTCACCAGAAAGGGTAGTCAAAGCGCCTCCTTCGAGCAATATGTTGAAGGTTTGCAGAACGGGGATCACGGTCGCATTGGATGCCAGGTTTGATTTAGCCTGAGCAATGAGATCATTCACCAGGGTATTCAGGTCGTAGCCACCATCCTCATTGACAATCGGTAATGACCGGGTATACGAAACTATGCTGGTGGACAGCGGGCGATGCTACTCAAGGGTGTCAGTTTCCCATAAGCAGATACATAAATATCAGCACTGACAGTACTGTCTGTTTTGCTCCCAAGGCTGAGCACGAGACCCAACAGGACGGAGTGCCGATATTCGACTATTTCCAGTAAGCGAACGGCTTTGGGAAAGAGCCAACTCGCCTCGTGCCAACCCACGACATCACCACTTGCGGCCGCCATGAGAGTGGACCCTAGCTTCCATGAGAAAGTACTCACCTTCCAAACAGGCTCTTCAATAGCGATGATCCCGGAAGCTGCCATCTCGTGGCATTTTCTACATCCGGTAACGGCAGAGATAGAATCCGTAAGAAACATTCACCTGCTTCCTGGCGTACATTGTCAAGCCGTTCAACGCCTTGCTTCAAAATTCCGGAAATAGCGGAGTGGAACAACGACGGAGGTAAGTATGTGTGAAATTCGGGTATCGTCCTCGCGTTGCGCATGAGGTCTTCGATGGCATTTGTCAGACTCCGAATAGAGGCGACACGAATCCAAGAACCAACATCCCCTCTTTGGTCTGTAGAATAGTCCCCGAGCCCTTTCAGTAGGCTTTCAAGCATCGACACGATGACCTCAGCCGACAGGACTGGACATCTATTTAGCCTGAGTTACTAGATCAATGCAAGGGAGGGGCGTACAATTAGGGATGTCGGCAGAGGTAGCAGATATTATACATGAAATGGCAGTATAACAATTTCGACGCGCTTCAATATTGAGTTTCGGCGGTGTCTGGTTCAACAGATTTCCCGGAATCAGTCAAACGGCGGAAGAACAAGAGATGAGTCTCACCGAAGGATTCACAAACTCTAAAACACATGTGATAGCTTCTGGGAGAGCGTTGTTGTACGTCGAGTAATCCACAGTCCCAAGCAGAGTTCCTAAACTTTGCTGTACAGCTGGCGAACTATTTCTGAGCTCTTGGATTAATGTGAGGTTCCGAAGAACTTGTAAGTAGAGGTAACAATAATGGGAGTAAGACTAATCTTTTAACAGTGTTGGAACAATCCACAATGCGACTCAAAGATCTGATTGCGCCCGCTGCCGCCTCTTGCACAAGAGGCAATCGATGTTTCAGGCCGTAATCAACGATCCCATTCCATTGAGGGATAGACGTTGATTCTGGAAGGACGTCTGGAAGCGTCAAAGTGATGGATATCAGACGGCATGCGGCAGCAGTGACGATCGCGTTGCGGGATCCAACCAAAATGTCGAAGGGAATGCGAGCAAGACACCGAAATATCTGGTAGAAATTTGATCAGTCGGAGACAACATGCCTATTGGATTTTGTACTTCTCGCATACGAGCTTCCTGCGAGCCATGATCATCAGACTTGGAATAGGCTATCGCAATTTCCGATAACGCGAGCAGTCCACCATGAAGATCGGACATATCGATCGAGTCCAAAAGGCGAGTCTATTAAAGATTAATGTAATTGCACAAGTGGGCCCATAGGTAAATATCCGCACAGATTTACCGATGGCTACTGGGCCCAAAGTGTCCAAGTCTTGCAGACATATTTCTCGCAATGATTGTGAACCTAACTCCCTCATTGACGGATCCCAGTGTCTCACAGTGACATCTAGGATATGGTTCAATAAAAAGGCTCGGTATTCTCGGTGCCTTTTTCGGGCGTCAGGTTAAGATCTATCGCTCATGCTTCAGTAACTCACTGAGCAACTTGAGGTGCAGCGGTGAGAAAGGCATTTCGTCGGATACTGACAGCATAGAAGTCGGTCTTTCCGAGGACATCTATGCCATGAGGAAACAGATTCTTTGCAATACAAATCAGCCGGTGACTTGAGGGGAGAGTAGGTGCTTACATTTCTTCCAACATGCTCTTGAAAAGCCGCACTAGCTGCTCTGCGAATGTGGATCTCACGATCGTACAGTGCTACAGCAGTCAGGCGCTGGGCAAGGTTCTGGGCAAACGGAAACAGGGTCGATGGATCTTGACTTCGAGCAAGGGCCCATACCACATAGGCCGCAGCATCTCGTACATTAGATCCGATCGAATGAGCGCCTTTGCGAAGGTCGAAATAAAGTGCCTGATAAATCTCATGTCAGTTACAGGGACAGTAAATCAAGCCGGCGGTGATACCTTTGACAACCATTCAATCAATTCAGAAAGTCTTGCTGGTGCCACAAGGCCTCTTCGTGCCAACTCAGCGCACGCCAGACACGCCCCGTGCCACGTGCTTTCGGCAATCGCAGGGAGATCGTAGAGACTCGCTGCAACGACTGCATGGATAGAAAATAAACCCAGGATAGTCTCAAGGATCTGGTCCGAAAAGTCGGGGGGAAGGCGGTCGGATATACGAGCAATACCCTTTGCTGCCGACCACCGAACAACAGTGTCCTGTACATTGGTATAGATCAACCCCTCAATTCGCAGCATTAAAGATAGCAAACGAACTTTATCCTGTAACGCGGCAAAAAGATGTTCCAAAACATCCTCTACCTCAGCGGGGACTTCCATATCAAATTTAGGCGCCGAAACATCATCTGCCGTTTCTTTCCCAGTCAAAAGTCGGCCTTCGTAATCGGATATCAAGCTGAGCCGATAAGATGAGTATAGAGAACGATACCTTTGCGGCGTCCGAAAGGTAAGCCTGCTGGTAGTAGCCGTATTGCAATTCGAGACAACAGTTTTACCTTGTACTTTCGGACGGCGGTGTTGCTTGAGAGAGTCTGGCTTTTATCAATTGTCCTAGCTACATCGAAGAGATGCGTAGATGTTTGGTGGAGTTGTTCGACCGAACCCGACTTCGCCACTTCGCATATCGCTTGTAAGAGACCTATGACCTGAGAGATTACGTTAAAAACATCCAGAAGCCAGCGGATGAGACGAACAGCGATGACATCTGTATTTCCTGTCTCAAGACGGGCTTGTGACCATTCTAAAAATGGTCGAAAGAGTTTGACTGTGTCTTGCCTACAACACTATTGAAATTGAGCACTCCATCGGACAGGGGACACACACCTTGTATAAAGGCGCGACAGAAGTAGAGCGGCTCCCTCTCTTTCAAGGCCGGCCCTCCCGAGAAAACCTTTCGCAGTAGTCTCAATCGCAACTGCTGTATGACCATCTTGGTCGACTTCGTCGAACTGGGCCAGGTCGAAAGGAATCATGCAGATGAGTGACAGCCAGATGAGTACAACATATCGCAGGGCCCATTGAGCTGGGTCGCAGATCAGGCCATGTGGCAGGAGCACGAAGTCCAGCGCAATCGATAAATCCGCAATCTCATGAGGGAAGAACCTGACTGCATTTCGGTCACAAAAGCTCACGATGAGCCACGATGCTACACTGACTGATCGTTTTATATCCACGGCATTTAACATAGCTGTACAGGAGAGTTGCCAACCGTTCTACTCTGTCTGGCGAGCCTCGCTGATTGTTGAAAATAGAAGCTTTGGCATGTGATCGTAGGCAGTCTACTACGGGCTCAACCATAGCCTCCAGATAGGGATCCAATAGATAGGACTGCTCTTGATACTCATCTAGCTATAGTGATGGTGAGTTCAGTCACAGCGGAAGACATATTGAGGCTTACAATGCCAGACAGTCGCTTGAAGAGAAAGATCTCCTTCCTGTCCTCTTCCTCAGAAGGGTTCTTGTTTAGGTCCAAGTTAAGGCAGGATCGTTGGATGTTAAAGAACTCTCCATGTTTTTCGAACGTTGCAAAAAGCTTTCCCTCTAGCACTTCATCAGACATGAAGGTAGTGAGTGCTTCTTGTGCAAGCAGGAAACGGCGTAGTGGCAGGTATCAGTGATGGCGTGCGGCGCCAAGTTCAAAATTGTCCACTTTCCTGTTGATCTTGCTTACGTTACAGGCCAAAATCGTGGCTTAGACCGCTCAGTATAACACATCCACTGCTTGCCCACTCCTGTTCATCGGATAATATGGAAGTGACTTCTGTTCAACGTGGAACAAAGCGGAAGAGATATGAGCCTCCCCCGCAGGTGTCTTATATCTAGTCATCTTCGATAGCGCCTTTGCTAATTCGTCACGATTCTCTAGGATCTGAGTGTCAAGATTAGTGGGAAGCTCGTATGCCTTTCACCTGCTTTCGATGTATATTGGATAACGACGCGTATGTTCACTAGCATCATAGCCTGAAAGAGGTGAAAAAGGCGGCCAAGAAAGCGAAAGCCTTTGAGACCCAAAAGTTCATAAAAAAACTCAAAGATCTTCGGTTGGATAGTGCTTCGTGGAAGAGATGAAATCACTGACGCGATTTCTAGGAAAAAATCAGAGAGCTCTGGAGAAATGGGGGAGACAGAACAACAACTCGAGCTTTTAAAGGTATTGTGAATGCAAATGCTATTATTCCTACTAAATGTATACAAAATGTCACAGGAACTTGACCATGAACTCGTGGCGACCACAGCCCTCAAAACGAAATTGAACAAATCTCGAATATTGAGAGAGAATGAAGATGTGCAAGCCGCCATTTCTAAAGAACTCGTTACGGAGATCACCCCTGCTACCCAAGGCACTGGCGTCGCAAAGGTGCAAAGCCGGCTCCTCAGTTCGAAGATATTAGCTGTCGAAGTCGCCACTGCCGTGACCAATCTAAGGCATGTCATTCAACCACTAGCCCCGTCTCTAGAACCAGCCGGGGAGAACGAGCAAATTCCAGAGAGACCTCAGAAGGCGGAGGCGAAGATTGTAAAGGAAAAGACGCTCCCTACAAAAGCGGCTGTGATTTCCCCTGCATCTGTTGAGGATGTGGAAGGCGAAGAAGAGCTTGACGAGGACGCCGAGATTGACGATGAGGGGTGGGAGTCTGGAACAGTGGAGGAGGATGGAACCGAAGGGCAGGGTGGTTGGGAATCCGGCTCCATAAACGGAGGCTCCAGTGAAGATTCCGAAGACGACGAAGAGCTCGCCGTCCTTCCACCCAAAAAAATGAAAAAAGCACCAGCGCCAATAAGAGCCACGGCGAAGCCCGCCGGAATGCGGTCCACTTTCCTTCCTTCCCTTTCCGTCGGTTTCACGCGTGGAGAGTCAGACGATTCGGACCTAAGCGAAACAGAAATCAAGGTCGCAGACATTGATATTAAGAAGAATAGACGTGGTCAGAGGGCACGCCGAGCGTGAGTGTCATAGGTTCCTTTCTGACATGTGCAGCTAATGGTGCCATCGCCTCCCTAGAATCTGGGAAAAGAAATTCGGAAAGGACGCCAACCACAAGAAGAAAGAAGCAGAGACTATCGGTCCAGGCCGTTTTGGACACGGCTCAAAACCGTCATCCAATACGCAACATCCTCCTAATCACCGTTCCACCGTACCCAACAGGCGGCCTGCCGTTGTCAAGTCTATGCCTCAGTATCGTCAGGAGGCTGATACGGGATGGGGCCAACGCACCGCAGCGCCAGCTCACAGCTCAACACTAAGACCTACTGCCACGGTGAGAAATTTAGCAAAACCCCGCGTCGAAGAGAAATCTATGCATCCTTCATGGGAGGCCAAACGCAGACTGAAGGAGAAAGAGAGTGCCGGAATCGTGCCTAGCCAGGGCAAGAAGACCAAGTTTTAAATTGTGGTCGTGTGCACACATTATAGAGCATGCTTCCTCAAATCAGATTCTGATTGGTGGGGATGGGCGCTTACAATTGACGATCACCCAATGTCGACTCTTGTATGTAAATGTTATCTACATTTAATCCACTTACGAGGGTCTATAATTGATAGTGGCCCCAGATTTAGTGTGCATTCTCATCTATCTATCCCCAAGTTGTCGGCACCCTCAATTAACCTTCACCCAAGGTCAAAGCTTCTGTCACTATGGATCTCACCATGAATCTTCTTTTCTTCTGACAATGCGTGAAAGGCTTGGAGCACAGGCTCCCATACTCTCATGACCAAAGGTGCTGCCAACAGTCTAACACACCTTTTCGCAATGAAGGGACCTCCTGAAGGTTATGATATCCTTAGGCAAAGGTCGCGCCGCAACCACATTGTATCAACCTACCGTGGGCTCTTCGGACCATCGCGCGCCGAAAGATGACTCTCACTTTAGACCCCTCCAGTGACTGGGTCAGACGACCATCGAACGAGGGCAAGGGTGGCAAATCTACCCGCGGACGTGGGCGACGAGTTTCGAACCTCCTGCGTGCAAGAACGGTCCGCACTGCATCTGAGTATCTACTTACTCGACACGTGAGGTTGCCTCCCGGATTTCGGGAACGACAAACCTAGTAGACCCTCAAATTTCAAGCTTTAAAGCCCTAAGTCCGGAATAGATACGGAACGTCAATCTCTCATTTGCGCAACGAACGGAGATCCTAATCGGCCAAGGATGGTAGGATAAATATGTGTATTCCGTATCTCCACATGAAAACCGAATTCGCATGTAAGATACTTTTGAAATAGACTAGAGCCCTAAGTGAATATGAACAAAAAGCACCTCAGGTGAAAATGAGTGAAAATAGTTCTTAAATCCGAGATGAACAGACATGTCTCTTCCCTCCAACCATCCTGCATTCTCTCGAGCACCACATGGTATCGCATCTTCCACATTTGGGATAGTCTGACCCAGCCTTTCTACAAGTAGCGCAGTAGACTTTCTTCGTCAGAAGCTTCGACTTCCTCTCCAGCTTGGCGAGAATTGGATCTAGTTCACCGCCCCGCTTCTGTGTTATGACCTCACTGCGGCGCACAGGAGAGTCAAGAATCGAAGATGAGGTCAAAGTAGATGATGGGACCAGGGGGGGTGATGCAGTGCGACTGAAGGACGGTAGTGATGGCGAGGTGGAGCCTGATGAAAGTGGGGAGTCGCTTTCCTCTTCAGCCGATGCATGATGGGTAAATATCTGGAGACGGCCTGGGCGCCCTATAGGGAAGAGGTTGGAACGCACTGAAGCCCGCTTCAAGTGGTCAAGTCCCGGGCGTGCAGGAGGAGTGGGAGTGAAAGAGCCATAGACAGAGTGTGAACGGGTGTGGACAGTGACGGTAGCCACGTCGGCTTTGGGGAATTCTAAAGTGATACCGGAGGATATTGATGATAGAGACGACAGTGAGACTGTACGTTTTCGAGGCGGTCGCGAAGACGAGTGTGTATTCTGATAAGGATGTCAGACACAACTGATAGGTCAAATGTAGTGACCACGACATACCTGTTGGTTCATAGGCACGTACAGCGTGGTTTATGACGGAGGTATCCAAAGAATAACTTTATTGGGCTTTTGCGGCAAGTATGAAGTGGATAGGTATATATACCCGTCGAAAATAAGGTTTCAAATTCGGGGTACTAGACACTATACATAATGAACGTTAATGGGCTGTCAAAAGAGGGTTCATAGAGATGAGAAGAACTTCAGACTTGCCCAAAATGTCGAAGAGTGGTGGTTATAGTTCGGGCCGCAAATTAGGTCAGGTTCTCAACAAGTTGCCGTCTATAGTAGTCTAGAATCATAATAAAAGGAGAACATAAGGGCGAAATTTAAACCCTTGGCCAAAACATCGACTTACGTCATCTCGGATGCTGTATCATGAAAATCCGAGCCTTTCCCACGGACCACGAACATGAACGCATGAACTCTTGGCGATATAATAATATAATGTAGGCCCTTGTGAGGACGAAGCGGAAGAACCCGTCCCGTTGAAGACATGGGAAACCAGTGAATCGAGAGCTTACGACTTCACCTGTTTCTTCGCGGTATCGACCGTGTGGAAAAGCCTGGAATGTATCCAGTTGACGCTGTGCAAATCGACGCAGTAGTCTTCAAGTTGGAGTCTATTGATTGCGCAGAATGCTCAGTAATCATAACACTATTCATGAGAAAATTATGATACCCACCTTAGCTTTCCAACTTCGAAGTCATGCGTCATGTAGTTTCCCCTCAACTCCATGCTCCACCTTAATGTATGCCTTTCGTACGACCGTCGGATGATTGGACCCCCTGAAATTCTAAAGAAAGCGCGGTGGTGGAAGAGGAGGAAGAGGTTCAGAACAAGCTTGATCTTTGATAATGATATGCTGTGGAAAAGTTAAATCATGAGCTATTTTGGCCTCACGTCAAGTTCACGATGGCTGAAGGTATGCCTCCATCCCTCCCCCTGCGCTGTCGCTTGCTGACATTACAGGTTGGTGGGGTAGACCTGGGGAAGATTACAGGGAGTCAAGTTCGATCACGTTCAATCACACATGATGATATATGATACCCCACATCAACCCCACATAGACTCGCTCTCTCCAGCTAGCCCATGCTCGACACTCTTAGATACGGCTCAATAACCGCTAGAATTGAGGGAATAGGTCAAGCAAGCAGTCCTCGCGTCCATAGACAAGGTCTGTCAAATTTATTGGAAAGCCAACCGTGCATGAATCTCACGGACAAGGTTAATAACATATGTACCCCCCTCAACGCCGAGTCTTCCAAATGATCTTTTAAAGAACAACTCATTGGCGAAATTTTCAGTTTAAGCGCTAAGCGCTCACCCTTCGTCAAATTTATTGGAAAGCAAACCATGCATGAGTCTCAAGGACAAAGTTAACAACCTCAAAGGCGAGTCGTCCAAAAGATTTTTTAATAAACAACTCATTGGCGAAATTTTAGGTATGAGCGCGCTAAGCGCTCCCAGTGAAACGGGATCCGGAGGGATCTGGGAGAATCTGAGGGCGAGTGAAGTTTCTGAGCGGGTCTGAGGAGGTCTGCGTGACGTCCCCTCCACCACGCAAGCCGCCGACAAGTGTCACGTCCAGATCCCGGCTCGAACTCTTTCCACTACCACCATATCCTCTTACTCTACGCCTCGAGCTCTGTGCCCATACTATGCACCTCATCTCGTTATCTCTGTATCTTAAGCTTCTTTTCCAGTTGTGACACTGCCCGAGGCCTTCTGGTACGCTGAATCGGCTGGGTGGACATTCACTTGTTTTGAGTATATTCATTATAGATGGGCTGGCAGGACGAAGAAAAAATGGACCTGTCAAGTGAGTACACCATTTACACCATTTCTCTCCCGATTGAAGCTCACAATGCGGTTTTATGCCAACCAGAACTAGCGCGACCACTCTGCAGACTCTGCAGCTAGTTTACGGTGCATATAGCCAATGGTCGAGATGGGGTTTCTGGTACGCATACATATCTGAATCGGTGCTTTCTCATCAGTGACTCATTTATTTCATTTTCTATCTCTAGAGGAGGTACATCGCGCCGTGCCTCGCTCAGTCCATGCTGCAGAACCAGGAGAACCTCATCTTAGCTTACCGAAGGAGTTGGAATGACATTTGAGCTCACGGTGCGTCGAATATGGCTTCTCTGGTAGTTGTCTGCGATGGCGACCAGGTACATGACAAGCCCTGGGCTTGAATACAATTCTTGTCGGCAGCCTTGGGTCAAAATTTTACACTTCGATAAATGAACAATATGAAGGACTTTACATTTGAGACGCTGATTTTGACCTTCCGTAACCTCATCAGGTGACAATGGTTCGCTGGGTTGATATTTCCGATATAGCCTTAGGTGGATATCACCCTGATACGACCCTGCCTGACGTCCACGCGATGCACCTAAGAATCGTGTTGATAGCCCCTATGTGAGTCAAGCTTGTTTAAATAGCAGCTCAAAAGCTTCTGCATACTTAGAGTTTCTGCCCCAATCACTTGGTTGGACAGACTACTCCCGTCTTATTCCTTCATCTGTACAAGATGGCCTCCAGCGAGAAAGGATCCAATACAAGCCTCGAGAAGGAGGAGCACCATCGAGTCGTGCCCATGACTCCCATGGAGCGTCAGGCTGCGCTCGACGCAGCTTTGGCGGTCGACCCTGGCGTCTCGAGGTTCAGTAAGCGAGCATTTTATGTGAGTCTCTTCACCCAACTGGACAATACACCGTTACTTATGTTGTTCAGATGTACCTCATTACATTGGTGGCTTGCTGTTGCTCGGGCGATAGTGGTTTCGACGGGACGGTGCGTCTTTCTTGTCATACTTACGTTTCTCATACTAACATTTGTGCAGGTCATGGGTGGCATCAATTCGATGACACAATATCAGCAATATTTCCATATGAAGACAGTAGGCTCTAAGACTGGGTGAGTGGCTCGTCAAGCGCCTATATATCATGTTATCCATCTATTGTTTATAGCATCATCTTCGGAATATACACCATGTATGTTCAATGTGCATGTCTTCTGTCTTGTTTCCTAACCGGCCCTCATGGCACGTTCTAGTGGTTCTCTCAGGTATGTCCGACGCGTCTTCATGAACTAAGGTAGTACCTCATACCTTTAACAGCGGTACAATCCCAGCTTGTGCGTTAGCTTGTCTACCAGTTATCACCCCACATAAATTGATGCGTATGAATCGTAGCGTATCTTCCTGACCGGTTTGGACGTCGCTTTTCCATGTTTTTTGGCAACCTTCTTCTATGGTATGTTCTCTTTTATTTATAGCACCAATGGCACCTGACCATTTATCCTCATTGAAGCGTCGGCGCTATCATCACGGCCAATGCAAAGGACATGCCGATGTTCCTTGGCGGTCGCTTCCTGACAGGTAAGTTCGCTCCTTTGATATTGGCATTTGTGTGGTATGTCCTCAAACATTCAAGGTTTCGGTACTTCATGCGCTGGAGCCTCCGCTAAAAGTTACCTTGCGGAGCTAGCTCCTCCACAGTCACGCGGAGCTTATCTTGGCTTTTTGAACTCCTTGTAAGTTTTGGGCTGCTCAATCGGACGCTTTATACTGAACGGCCTTAGCTTCTATGTAGGTCAGATGGCTGCAAGTGGTATGATGGTCGCAACAGGAAGATGGTCGGGCACATTGTCGTGGCGCCTTCCCCTCTACATCCAGGTTCGCAATTCGCACTTCGTTGCAGTCACTCTGACTGATATCTCTTTCTTTCAGCTTGTCCCGGCTGCGCTCAATGTACTCTTCGTGTTCCTTTGCCCAGAATCGTATGTTCATCTCCGCACAATGTCTAGTTTCGGCGATACTAAACCAGTCTACCCGAAGCCCTCGATGGCTCTATAGTATCGGAAAGACAGATGAAGCCTGTGCCATTCTAGCCATGCTTCACAGTAGCAACGGAGACGTAAAGTCACCTCTTGTCCAACTCGAGATGAGGGAAATCGAGGAAGTGATTCAAATTAATGGCGCAGACAGTATGCTACTATTCCTTCGTGATGATTTTCCGCTCAACACACCCGATCAATAGAAAAATGGTGGGACTTCAGGCCTCTGTTCAGGACACGCGCCGATCGTTATCGTACATACATGGTCATACTGATTGGTACGTGCTCCGTCATTATCTGGGAAGCTGGCCAGGAGATTAATCCGACTGGACGATAGGAACTTTCGGACAACTCAGCGGAAATAATTTGATTACTTACTTCTTGCCCGTCCTTCTGCAAAATGCCGGTATCGTCGACCAAAATCGTCGACTCACCTTGAACTTCGTGAACAGTGTAACCTCATAGTGAGTCTTCAATTTCCCCTTTCCGGTGTATAATTTTCTGAGCCAAATATCAATAGCGCTGGAGGTAAGCTTCATATTGTCTTTGTAGATGCACCCTACATTTTTAGCGGTCACTCTTTGAACTATAGCTCTCGCCGTACGCCCCCATACCATCAACTCTATGACGTGACGCTAACCCGTACAAATGTGTAGGGATCCGCTGTCGTTGATCGAATTGGTCGCCGCAGACTTCTTCTGTCAGGAACTATCGCCATTTCCGCTATCCTTGCCATCGTCGCTGGCCTACTTGGCGGCAACTCAAGCAATGTTGCTCAAGGCAACGCTGGCATCACGTTCATCTTCTTGTTTATGGTGGTTTTCTCCTTTGGATGGACATCCATGTTCGTGATTTCACCTGTGGCGCATGTTCTCTTTCTGATTACATTGCTGACAGGCAAGCCTTGTACCCCGCTGAAGTCCTCAGTTATCAAGTTCGTGCAAAAGGTCTTGCGTTCCTCGGCGTCTGGTCACAAGCCGCGACCTGTATCAACACCTTTGGGTGAGTCTTTGCGGTTTCTCTACGATCATCCTCTGACAGGCTCGCAGTCTCCCTGTTGCACTCGAGAAAATAGGATGGAAAGGTGCGTTTTCTATCGACATGATGTGGTTTCTATAGTCTGATTTCCTTTTTCTAAAGTCTACCTCGTGTTCCTATTCTGGGACGTGTTCGAGTGCATCGTGATCTACTTCTTCGTGGTGGAGACCAAGGGCCTCACCTTGGAGGAAATTGACGACGTGTTTGCGCAACCAAACCCCAGAGTTTACAGTACAAAACTAGTGCAGGAGCGTCGGGCCGAGGCCGCATCGAGGGCTTGAGTAGTATACTCTTACTAGTAGTAAGTACTAGTGGTACATGTTCTATTTGCTTAATTTTGTATAAATACATGCTCTCTGAAAAGTTCATGTTCGGCACAGTGCAATGTTGTCAAACAAGACATACAAATTCTACAGGCGAATGCAGGAGGCCTGCCACACGAGGACTTAGGCAGGACAGCCGCAATGTGACATATATACTTGCGGATAACAAGCACAAATACATGAGATTTTGACTCGAGGAACTGTGCACAGCTCTGCATACCATCCACACGACCATTCTTCTTACATTCGCCCTCTTCCTTTTTTCCACCTCCTGGTCCCTGCATCGGTCTAATCCCATAAATCTGTGATTTTAGCTCGTTTCCTTTCAATCACAAGACATGGTGAGTTCAGGCTTCCCATCACATCCTATCCTCATTTTGAACGTACCTTAGGGACAAACCCTCTCTTCTCCAGGTGAATATTCATTCAAAGCCCTCTAATCTCACTTTCAAATAACACCGCTCAGCAACGAAGAAGTATTCCGAGTCGGGTGGGGATGACCGTTTCTCATTTGGAGTTTCAGAAATGCAGGGATGGAGGATCTGTGCGTTAATCCTCAACTTGACTGCGATCCGTGCTCTCTGACCTTTGCTATGAATCTGCACTGTTTTGGTCTTTTCCACAGCCATGGAAGATGCGCATGCCATAGTGCTGGATCTTGACAGGGACAAGGAAGCGTCGAACGCATTCTTTGCTGTTTACGATGGCCATGGCGGTATGTCCTGATATAATTGGTGTCGTTTTGCCATGGACTTATGCACACGATAGGCGGAACCGTTGCTAAATTCGCTGGATCAAATGTGCACAAGCGCTTGGTAGAGGAAGAGACGTATAAGCAGGGTCAGTACGAGGCTGCGATGAAAAGAGCCTTCTTAGGCACAGATGAAGATCTACTCGCAAGTACGTTTTCAGGATAGGAGATTTTGGTTTGGCTTCTAACTTTAATGTCTGTAGACCCTGCCCATACCCGAGATCCCTCCGGTTGTACTGCCGTAGCTGCTTTAGTAACTACCGATGGCAAGATCTATGTTGTATGTCGCTTCACTTTGAAGGTGTCCCACGGCCAGGCTAAAAATATGATACATAGGCCAATGCTGGCGATTCAAGATCTGTCATCGGTGTCAAGGGCGAGGTCAAACCCTTGAGCTTCGATCACAAACCTACGAGCGAGAGTGAGCTAGATTACTTGTAGGCGAATATGACCGAACATGTCTGACTTTACTTTTAGCCGAGAAAGAGCGCATCCACGGAGCTGGTGGATATATTGAATATGGCCGTGTCAATGGTTTGTTTGTTTTGTGCAGATACTATATCGCGCGCTTACACACCACCAGGGAACCTCGCTCTTTCCCGGGCGCTCGGAGACTTTGAATTCAAAAAGAACTACTCGTTGGGCCCTGAGAGACAAATCATCACTGCTGATCCCGACGTTACTGTTCACGAAATCTCGGAAGAGGATGAATTCCTCATCATTGCATGCGACGGTTCGTTTCTGCGCAAATTCACCTAGGCCCTCTCTTAAATGTAATCTTCCGTTCTAGGTATCTGGGACTGTTTAAGCTCTCAGCAGGCAGTCGACTTCGTGCGCCGGGAAGTCGCCCAGGGCAAGGAACTCGCGGAGATCTGCGAAAATATGTGCGAGCACTGTCTCGCACCCGATACAACATCGGGAGCTGGTGTTGGCTGCGATAATATGACCGTCATGATCATCGCTCTTCTCCATGGCCGTACCAAAGAGGATTGGTATAAGTGGATCACCGACCGCGCTAACACCGACTATGGATACCCAACCCCAGCAAACCCGCCCCAAATCTATGCGCAAAGCCGGCTCATGTCGTTCCGTGCACGGAGAGAAGCGCAGGAACGGAATCGACAACAGTCGCCCGATGACGATGTTCCTGCTTTCCTTGGCGGTCCCTTTGCTCGCGTCCTGGCAGCAAACGGAGGCATGTCATTTTTGCAAGGCAGTGGCATCTCGAATGACGTTGGTAGCCTGGTGTTCACAGGTGACGACGATAGTGACGACGATGATAGCGGCGAAGAAGTGTCGGGAAGATCATTTTTCACTGAGACGCTAGGCCTCGGGCGTGCCGAATCCCCGGATCCCACATCACGTATCAAGGCACAGTTGGAGGACTACGAGAAGGACATTCGAGATGAGGATGGTGCGGATGACGACTTTGACATAAAGATGGACGAGAGCATCGACATCCAATCGACAGAAGATGCAACACATCCTCCCCTTCAGGGAGAGGCTCCTCCTCCGCCCAAACCTCAACCTAACGGGGATGCTTCGACAACACCAGTTGAGCAGCTCAAGTCTCAGCCTCATGGAGACGAGCCACTTCCAGTCGTCAAAGCGGAGGGATTGATGGACACGAGCGAGGATCCGCTGCTCAAAGCATAATGAAATGTAATAATGCATTGTGTATCTCTAACCGCGATTCCATTCTCTCTCATATTGTGTTACATGTCTCACTCGGGTTGCTTCTGTTCGTTATTCCCTGACTGCATTCTGGTTGTAATCTTGTCCATGTAGCACTTGTACGATCACACAGACTCCCTGTCATAGATCCTTTGCTCCCTCCCCTTTGCACCTCATTTTACTTAGTATCATACATTTGATCTCCACACTACCCAGCGTCAAGTATCCGAATATTGTATACATGGCTTTTATTCTAGGCTCGTGACTAGAGATTTTTTAGTACCACCAACTCCTGTTCTGCTAAACAAAGAAGTAGTGAAGTCGATCCGACTTGAATCGCCCCAACTCCCAACAACGAGCCGGCGTATCCATCGCCAACTTTGAGTATCGCTTGTTTCGCCCATTTCAGAGTAGGTGAAGTCGCACGA
Source organism: Tephrocybe rancida (assembly GCA_018858115.1). Taxonomy (NCBI): domain Eukaryota; kingdom Fungi; phylum Basidiomycota; class Agaricomycetes; order Agaricales; family Lyophyllaceae; genus Tephrocybe; species Tephrocybe rancida. Next base: position 69,187 of record JABCKT010000025.1, read on the forward strand.
TATACATAGACGTTTCCACCACGATCTCGAACCCCTCCTTCAAATGCGAAGACTGCGTCTGAGCGGTGGAAGGTGAACCTTGTGTCTTGTTTGGAGGCCAGGACAAAGGACAGGGCAGAGAAAGTTGAGGCGTGAGTCCACACAGGGGAGTTCGCGTCCTCAATGTCCAGATGATGGACCGTACCATCAAGGTTATTTTTTATGATGAGAGACACGTTGGAGTCCTCGAAGCCGGGAACGGGAGTGGAGAGTAATTGGAAGGGAATTTGCTCTGCGTTCCTCCACCATTCTGGGCTGGTACCATCGTTACCTACCCAGCTGATAAAGGCCGTCCTACCGACTGTCTCGTCGACCTCCATGTCGATCTCTCCCTCTGCAAGGCTGGGTAGGCCACGGCCAAGGCCAAGGCCACTGGCATCATCGCCATCACGTAGAGAAGTGGTATATTTTTCCAACGCCTCGCGAACTTTCCACAATTCGGAGGGATCCAGTGTTTCTAAAACCTCAACATCTCCGGAATTTTCAGTAAAAGCAAATATCTGGGTCCATTTTGTCCCCTCGTGTTGCTTATCAAGGTACAAAGTGAGCAGGCCGAAAGAATGCTCGGCCTCCCGATCCCAGGTCCAGTAACTTGTCGACGCCGAAATTCCATCCCACAGTTTTTTGGTAGTGTATCGAGGAATGGGAGCAGACGAAGATACTTCATAATCCACATGTATAGTCAAAGTTTGTGGTGAGGACAATACCTTGATAGTGGATTTTGGTGTGTTAGATGGAAGAGGGATGGCCATTGTGATCGAATCTGATGTTTGTGTCCAGGAGTAGGGCGGCGGTTTGGAAGGCTCTGGAGCATCAATGTCGAACTTTTCATCTGCTCTGGGAATGGGTGCTATTTCATCAGGAGATGGCTCGTAGGCTGGGTTCGTAACGCCGCCGACTTCTTGATAGGCACTCCCACCAATTAAAAGAGAGGCGCCGAGAGACTTCACGAAGGATGTGTAGATGGGAACATCCGGTCCACGGCGATGCCATATCATTTCTAACTCCTGGGCCACAGCAAGCGGCGCACTTGTGAGCTTGATATTAACACCCCATATATCAAACGTAGCAGATGCTGACGTCCCTCGCCCTTTGAGTTGCGGCCCAGGTCCTGGATTGGCAACGTGCCGGGATGATAGGATGGCGAACGTATCCGTGGATGAAAGAGCATGAGCAGTATGAATTCTGAAAGGAGAACTCGGGGATGGCAGTGAGAACGTTCCGAGGACCTCTGAGGGGCCATCCTCAACAAATTTCAATACATATAACAAGCCGTAACCGTCTGAGACAAGTGCAGTCGTTGGTGATAGAAAGGCGGCAGAGGGATATTCACGATGGGAGGACTGTGTATCGTTAGATTGAATTGAAACTGGCAACTCGAAGATGACGCGGAAGGATGGAGATATTGTCGCCTACTTTGTCTGTATAATCAATATACATTCCAAAGCAACACTAGATCATACTCACCGCGTCGATGTCAACCAGGATCACATTAAACGCAGAGTCGACGTATACAGCGTACCCTGCGTCAGCGCAAGTAGCCAGATGGTTGTGTGTAATGCGGCTCTGGACTTCCTGGAACGATAGTGGCGACTTTCCAGAGACTGTTGCCTGAGTAGGTTTGAACTGGAGAGGGAAGCGCGCTACAATATCCTCCTGGGAGATGGGATCTAATTTGTAGCCTTCAAATTTAGGGTTCAAAAGGGTCCGATTTTGCTTGAATGCGTCCATAACGTGGTCCTGAACCAAGTTCCAGTGCCAACATTTGAGAGAGGTATAAATAGGTTTCAACAGGACGGTGAACAAGTTTACATACTTGTTCCATTCCATCAACCAGGTTTTGGCAGAAGAAATGGGCACACCAGGTTCTCCTTTGTCTCGCGAAAAATCCCGGCCGACGCAGTCACTATTCAAGAAGGACACGGTGACTCGTCATCGAGAGTTGTTTTCAAGTATGGTCTGAGCCTTCAGAACTTTCGCCGACGTTCCTGCTATACTGGGTAGTTTCGCCCATCGTGTCCCAAGCATACTTCGCTGGAAAGCCACAATATTCACCCGAGCACACCAGACTGGGCGAACCGTCATCGTGACAAGAAGCAACCCTGGGACTGGGAATGAGACGGCGAGGGTGCAAGGGACCCTTGCCCGTCATTGTCCGTTTCTGACACTTTACTCGAATAAGCTGTTCTACAGCGCAACGCGAACGTGTACCTCGCCTGCAGAAGCCAAAATAGCGCGGAAGAGGCCACTAAAGAGCTGCAAGGACTTACTGGCAAGACGGCCAAATTTCTTCACCTTGACCTGTGAGATCTGGCTTATGTTAAAGCAGCTGTACAGAATTTCTTGAGGTAAGCCACCTTTAGGTCTCCTACATACACACTAACCGCTAATATTGTTATATGCAGCCAGGAGACTCTACTTCATGTATTATCCAACAACGCGTAAGGCATCACACTTGATTCAATTAAGATTTCAATGTTTGTCAGAGGCATGTTGTTCCGCCCAATGGACTTTGAAGTCAACGGATGTGATGCACAGATGCGCGCAAATGTTATTGGTGGGAGGACATGACGGTAATTTCTCTCCAACTCTTGAAACGAATCGCCCTCGTAGGACCTTTTCTTTTGATGAAACTTCTGCCTCCCGGGTCCTTCTTTCCACTGCGAAAGCAAACGAAACGTTCAAGCTCAAGCCCAGGATTGTTGTGGCTTCGTCGTCTGGTCTTTCTTTTCTAGGCGCAAATCCCTTGGATTTCAATACTTTCAAGTGTACGACCGCTAGAAAGTAGCGTTCGTCAGAAGAAATGTACAACCAAAACAAATTTGTAAGTTGAACCTCACTGGAGGAACATGTTTGCTGAGTATTATTGGGTATCTTGAAGGCGAATGTCGTTGCTTCCAACGAACTGGCTCGGAAATATGGGGACAGAGGACTCGTTTTCACCTCCGTTAACCCATGTTTTTCCGCAGTTACTTTGGAATGGATCATTGCTGTACAAGAATATTTGGAACTCTGCACCTTATGAAATACTTACCTGACATTTTGCCAGGCTGCGTTACAGATATATCCAGCACGGTACGGCGCCAGAAGGCGCGGAGCTAATGACAAGGTACTCAAATTGATCTACCCAACTGCGGCCTCCTCAATTTTGATTTGCAGTTTCTCATTCCCTGGGCGCTAGTTGGATCCCCACGTGTTGGGACGCTAGACTGTAGTCTCGGAAAGGACCTTTTGAAGTGGTTAGACGAACAGGTCAAAGAATTTGAGACTTAGGATACCTTTGTTGCTGTTTCCAGTATTAATCTATGTAGTCGGCGGGTCCTAGAATGTATCCCTGACAGATCTCATGTCGAGAGATAGGCCGTATCCTTGACAAAGGAGCCAGTGACAGACGCCTGACGGACAGAGGATGATATGACTCCACGTGATGGAAAACATACAACAAGTGTGTTATGAGGCGATTGTAGCCTTCTTGTCGCCCCCTGTCGCCAATGTCTGAACCCAGCTCAACACTGTCGACGCTGGTCCCGACGACGCCCTCCTTGCTTGCGTACACTATACCTCTTCTCATTGTCTCCTTCCCACTGACATTTGCCGGCACTTTCCTCACTCTCGATCGTTCACGCTCATTCCCATCATCCTACGCTTCTGTCCCACTTCCTGGTACCTTTGATGGCCCCAAGAAGCTTTCAAAGTTCAAATTCTCCCTTCAAGGGGGTATTGGCGGTCTAGCAAGTGGTTATGTCTTCGGAGGTTTGTACTCCAGATGCTCATACACTGCACGAAAGGCTGATTGCGTGCCGGTAGTCCACCTATCTACGTTCCTGTCCCTTCTGGTCCCGGCGGTTTCTTCTTCTGCGGGTTTATCGGCCAATTCATTTCTGGCTGTCTGGATCTTATCTTGCATATCAACGACTATTCTCGGCGGACGCTACTGGTATTGTGCTCGGATATTTTCAGCTATATCTGGAGGGTATGTATAGATTATCACATTGGCTCACCTTGATCCTGAAGTATATGAACGTTTGTTCTTACGTAGATCTCTGCTAGCGTTGGCTATATCTGTCGTCATTCACCCACCGCTCCTGCCTCGGCAGATCTTAACTGGATTATTCGCTGCGCTTTCACTGGTCATCACTCTGATATTTTCTCTGCCTGCCCTCACACAACTATTGAGACCCATGTCGCGCATACTAACCGCATCCAGTGGAGCCTTTAGTCTTGTTCTTTCCATTGCACTTCTTGCACACATACCTGCGTGGGCCGACATATGGGAGCGTCTTTGGCTGCACGACGGGGAAAGCTGGGGTACTTCGAAGGAGAAGGGCCTCAGCGCAACCTACTTTATCCTTTTTGGCGTGGGGATAGCTGTCGACTACGCACTCAACCGATGGCTGGGAGAGTGTCCAGACGAGGTAAATGCATGGATATCATGTCCCATGATGTCTTCTGATGACGACTCTGTAGAAATGGGACCATTTTCTTGCCAATTACTCGGCCAACCTGCCTAACAATTCGGACCGTGCAGGCAGCTTCCGCCCTCTGCCCATCAAGTCACTTTGGGGTCGGCTTTTTGCTACCCAGGCCTATATGGACAAGAAGGATGAAATATCCCCACTATCGCCCTTCAAGGATCATTCGAGGAATAGCATAACCAAGGATCCAGTTTTATTTTCTGACGACGAATACGACAAAGATTTCGCTACAAATCCCCATCTCGTTCACGACCTCCCTTACGATGACCTACTTTCACCTTCGTCGTCCCCTGCCTTTCTCAAGAAAGCCCGTTCTCAAACAACGAAGTTTAAGCCTCACAAAAGAGCGCGTGGCTTTCAGGATATTACGCGGGGACGAAAACAGCCCGTCAAATTTGGCCAAGATCTTAGTTCTGATTCGTCGGGCGACGACTCGGATGCTCCACATCAGAAGGTCCGGCCATGGTTGAAGCAAAAGGCATCCATGAGCTCCTCCACTCCAACTTTAGTTGATCAACCTGCACGCACGCTGCTCAATGCTCGTAATATCGACCTTGAGACAGTGAAGCACAAGAAGGCCAGGACAAAACACGCGAGTGGACCGAGTGTCACGCCTGTTTACTCGGACTACGAAGAGGATATCGCTACACCCTCCCCAACCCCGGGTATTAATGAGGAGGGTACTGGATGGAGACCCGAGTTCATAAGGCGGTACTCGTCATCCACGGGAGTAAGTGGATTGACGTCGTCTGCGAGCGGCCATAGCTCTGCACCGATGGGTGCTGTTCCAGCGACACCTTCACTCATCAAAGCTCTGGATCGTATAACTGCCGCCCAAAGAGATGCTTTTGGATCCATCAGCGTACATTCTGCTCCGTCGCCGAATCAATCGTCGAGCAAACCAGAAACAAAGGCAAGTTCTGCAAAGGTGGATGGTTTACTCAAGGTCAAGGAGGTGGAGGGCGAATACAGCGATGGTGACCCAGATATTGAAGTCGGGAGAAAAGAGCAGTTAGCCCCAGGATGGGACGAGTTCTGGAGGGAGGTTAAACATAAGGCTGCAACTTGAAGGACCCTCGTATACCCCATGATAATTATTGATTACGCCACTTACGCACTAGTATGACGACGACTATTCGATAGCCAGCTTTGTACGACTTCACGACCTCACGACGATTCTCCCCTGCATCCTTCTTCGGTTGACACGATGAAATAAGTCCAAACCAAGCGTAAGCGCCACTGGTGACAGTGGTCTCCAGGTAATAAAAATCCCTTTCTGTTGTCCGTATTCGTACTTTTAGTGTTCGACCAAGAGTCTTAAATCCACCAGGTAACTCGTATCCCAGGCTCCTCAAGTTTAGTTGACATTCCGCAGCCATTCATGAGCGTCGAGATGAGATATATTTAGATAAAAACAGCATCTAAGCGCAGCTCTAAGAATAGGCGCTGTCATTCCATGCAAAAAGAATGGACAGGCCACTAGCTCCTGGACAATTTTAACACTGAGAAGGCTCAGACAACATCCAAACGCAGCTCTAAGAATAGGTACTATCATTCTACGCAAAAGGAATGGGCAGACCCTTAGCTCCTGGACAATCCTGAGAAGGCTCAGAGCGCGCACGGTTTATTTTGATTCATGTGCTCAAAAAGCTTGGACTCAGTGCTTCCGCTGACGGCACTATTCAATACACTGATGATCATATGATATATGCCACTTTTACCCGTACCAATGGCCATTCAATGGCTATTCTTATCCACTATCCCTGAGATAATACGACATCTGACATCATTGCTACGCCACACGCAGGCAAGTTGAGCAGGGCTTGGAGTCGGTTCTTAAGGATATTAATATCCAAGACGGCATCCAGGAACAGCGTGCTTCTTCGCTAAAGATAGGTATAGAATGACACATTGTATGTTCGACAGTGGGAGAAATAACCAATCGCAGAGATCACCTGTTCAACTATGCATCAGTAGATGGTTAGTCCGACTTGTAGGCCCTTGCAGCTTATCCTTTTCGAGGTTGATTGTCGACAGCACCGTTCCGCACTGTTTCAGGGTCCAGATAAAAAGATATCCGACCAAGAATATCCCTCAACTCTTAGCGTAACCTCGAAATCCTACTGGAAGAACGTCATCAAAACGCCACATTGAAATCTCCCCACACTGAAATAGCCCACAAATCAGTACAAGAGCCTTGTTGCCGCCGGGACCTTACGGGTGGTCAGGTCCCAATGATCCTGAACGTTACGAAACATGACTCGATAACCACAAAGTGATCCCAATCCTCGTAGGGAAGGGACGGGGAAGTGGTGCCCTGGCTCTCAGTCCTGTCCATGGAAACCTGAGCCTCCTGGACCTAGCTTGAAACCACCTTCACCAGCTTGATAGATCGAACTAGCCGTTACAGCAAGTCACGAATATCGACTTTCCTTGGGCATCAAGGTCGAAGTGGTCTGTTGACTCTGGGAGAACAAGTGTGCTGTATTCCAGTCGGAGGTCGGAGGTCCCATGGAACATGAGTCCCATGCAATTAGTTTCGGATTTGAAATGGGTCCAGCAGCCTAGTAGCCGATGCTTAGCTCTGGTCCTGGGTGTTTGTATAGTTATCGGCAGATAGTCGCAAATGGCGATATCCATCACTGGGGGATAGTTTGTGTTTGAAACAAGTCTGAACATCGAGTTAGTCCGTATATTAGTTTCGATTTCGAAGCTCCAGCCTTCGGTACACATTTATAGATGGGGCTTCGACGTCCGTCGCGCGACTGGAGAAAGACCATCAGGTCACAACGTATTTCTCGTGAATCATGGATCTGATTGGCGAAGTCACTGGCAACTCCGCAATTGGTATATATCAAGCGGCGGGGTCTGCGGATGGGGTAAGGGTGGCGCGCTGACACGAGACTGCGGTGCGGGGTTATGTGGGGTAGAGGGAATTGTAAACAGTTAAGCGAATGCGGGGTAAGGCTGTGGCACAGATGTATCCGAGGGAGTCAAGCGCGCTTTTGTTTCCATCATGTTCCTGTAACATTGACCTCGGAGACAAGCGAGGGGTTCTTGCTGTCCTGTCTGGTGGCAACGCGAGGGACTGATCAATATGGTACTGTACGATGATGGGAGAGGGAATCGACAGCCTAAGTATAGATAGACACAGCACCAGTTTCGGAGTCAAGCTGAGTCCGCTGTAATCAACTCAAACCCAATCAGCGATCACACCGGGACGGAATTGCACTGACGTTGCGTATAATGGGATTGGTAGGATGCTTACTGACTACGACGGTACGCGTACCGCAGTTTCCTAACGGTTCCTGATATCCTGGGGTATCGGCTGGTATCGGCCGTAATGGAGCTGTGCAAGCACAAGGTGGCTTAACTTTACGTCTGGGCGAACGATTCAATTGGCGTCGAGGGTGAGCTCCGGAGGCCGGATGTAAATACAAAGACAAAAGTTGGAAACAGATGGTCCAATTGTGAAAGATGTGAATGAATGGCTACGTATGTGGGGTAACATTCCATGGTGCGGTGAAACCCGGGGGTGGCAGGGAAACTCATCTTACCTCCTTGACGAAGATGGGTGGCACCATGATGAACGCTTATTGATCCTTGTTCATTTAGGATCATTACTAATCAGCGAGCTTTACTTGGACGCGGGAGGCTCAGTATGAGAGAGACATCTGACAATGATGTTTGGGCAGGGCGGCGCCTATGAGAACGGAACAGCAGTTGAACATTCGGGTGGTGTCGAGGAGCGACCACGGAGACTTCCGAGGTCCACAGATGGGCGACTCCTGTGCTGAGAAGAACTTCCTCCTCCTGTGCTATGATCAACAGTCCGTCGGCGTCAGTGAGAGGGCAGCTGACCTTCAAGGCGCTGAGGTGCCACAGCTGGCCAAACATTGTTCGGGCATCCGCTCTGCCACGGGTGCAAGAGTCATGGCCGGATCTCCCGCCATTACAATTTTAGCATGATCGTCTCGTCGTTACATCGAGGCTAGAACGCTCTGAAAAAAGGACGTTACACAGCAGGACCACCCCATGACCAGCAGATCAACGCGCGTCTGACTACGAGAGGAGACATGTTTGAAAAGTGCCCGATGTCAGGGGCCACAAGGACACAACAACGAAGGGTCGCAGCCGCCGGGAGGTATGTGGGAAATAATTAGGCATGCACAGGAGATCGCGGGCATGGATGTAGATTCGTTGTCTGACCATGACATCGTGGTAATTGATTTTTAACCACAAGCCGCCGGGAGCATGTGCAGGCTAGCGATGGCTGGCCATTGATATTGGGCGTATCACATAATGCCGCTGAATGGCGTTGCGCAGGAACTGTAAATGGTTCAATATGATAGAGCGGCACACCATCTACGGACCATTACAAAGTTTGAGATTCAACCACAAAAATGGTCGTGTGCACAGCTGGGCGTAGACAAGGCCACCCGTCAAAGCGACGGCGTATACATGAAGTATGGAGTGATGGATGGGTGCCTCGGGGGGATGGGCCTGGAATGCAAGTAACTTCTCAGTGGCTGATTCGGGTTCGGCCATTCATGTCTCATCGTGTAGGGTACATGTATAACATGGCGGCCGCCCCAGACATCAAAAAGGAGCGCGACCCAGCGGGGGAACACTGTGTATGCTTCGAAAATATGTGGGGTAAGGGGGGTGGGGTAATTGGCGGATAGTTCAATTCAATCGCGCTCGGGGATTATCCACAGCACAGGCGACATCGTCGTATCTGCGTCAGCTGACCATCGCCGCCGTCATGTGTCGACGGCCTGTGAAGTCAAAACGTCTCTCTGCGACGTTGCTTGACGGATTGGGCCTGAGAATCGACGGAGCTGAGGGAACGCCTCTGGGTGTCAGGAGGAAACAGAGGGGGCCTAAGTGGGCACAGGGCTCCTCTACAGTGCACGCTGTAGAATACTGTGCCAGGGCATTTACGTGAATTATTGCAGCCGCGGCACAGTATCGTAATTGCTAAAGCAACATACAAGCATCATCTAGCATCATTCGTCAAGCCTTCCAGGGTCACTTGCGGCTACTTGCGGCATTCGCAAGATTGCCTAATTGTGTAGTAAGTCAGCCGACGGCCCGCCGGTTGCGGACTAGGGTGGAACGTGTCTGTATCCCCCGTTGGACTAGTATGATTTTCCAATGGCCGCCGGCGAAGTTGATAGCTGGAAGGGATGCAGAAGGGACGGTGAGGCAGTTGGGAGAGGAGGGAGAGGCTGGCTGGTAGGTGGGAGGGAAGGATCCACAATCGGTAACTCAAGCCCACTGCAGGTGTATAGTTTGAAGTCCGTGGCATGTACCGGGTCCGGCGAAAGAAGAGTTCAAGGTTTTTCTAGCGAAGCACCTACCTACCCGGTGCTTCGTATGGGTACGTGCAGAGAGAAGAGGAGGAGCGCAACGCGCTTACTGCCAACGCCAAAGTTTGATAATCTGGTGATGATTCCATCCAAAAGAAGCCCGCATATCAAGGACTCAGTGAGCAAGGACGATGCGGCATGAGAAGCCACGACATTTGGGCTAGGGTGATGCCAGGGATACGATGCAGGAGTGATGCAATATACGCGCCGGCCGACGCGCCCCGGGAAAACCTCGCAATCGCGGTGGACGGTTGGGAATACCATGGGAAGTGGCTAACACGGTCCACCGGACGCCTGAAGACCTCGCGCGATACCACGTCCCTCCACCCGGCAGGGCGAAAGTTGCTCCTTGCGGTTCCAATGGTATCTGGAATCACAAAATCACGGGTCCGACCGTCTCTGGTGCCGGGCAGCGCGCACACACGTCCAGTGATGCTGTATCAGCTATCTGTGTGATGTCGCGTGGTCCCCAGTGACACGCTGATACACCCCATCTGTCCAGGGACTCTAATCAGCGCTGGGTGTGGCTCGAAGTGGCAGGAAGTGGCCCACTTGTGTCGCCACCGATATCATTTGTCCGAAACCCCGTAGACAGGCCCCTGCCCCTGGCGCGAGCTGATCGAGACGCGGAAGTATACTGTAAACAGAACCCCACGACCCACCGGTAAAATGTCGGTGTGCCATCCAGAGTAAGTAGGGATCCGAGTCAAAACTGGAGAAATGGCGGGAGATGCTTGCTGAGCACGGTCTTGGACGGTCTTTGGAGCACCGTCGAGCCCGTTCAAGAGCTCCCTAGGCAACTTGGGGAATCCTCGTACTAGCCTAGTGGGCCACCCAGGTACTAGTCTTGATCTTTGAAGCCAGTACTGCATGGGATTGTGATGCTTGCGATAGGGAACGCTTGCATCCGGCAACCTAACGGAATATACGCCTGCCCAGTTGATAAAACCACCACCCGTTCGCAGTGGCGATCCGCGCGTCGCACCTCCGAGTCGGAGAGGGGCATGTGCAGTGGCGGATTGGTGGCATGGGACTGTGATTGTTGACTTTTGTGGCACCTGTGTGCAATAGCAACGCATGCCAAGCTCAGGTCACGGTTATCTCGCGTGGCTAATTGTGGGAATATTTTGATCCCGATCTTGCCGCCATGTGCGGAGCACTGATCGCCGGACGGATGCAAATATTTCGAGGCCCCCGCCCGCCATCACGACGACGACGGTGACGACGTCGTCTCCCCCTCGAAACCCTGCATGATCTGCAATATGAGTGCGCGCCGCATCACGCTCCTCATATTAACCTAGTATACCTATATGCTTCATACTTGACACATGCGTGAGTGCCTAGTGCCTAGGGGGTGAAAAAGCTTGCGTGCTCACTGCCATAGGGGCTAATATCGCAGTTGCTTGTTTGAGCGCAATTCTACAGCTCGAACTTCCGGTGCTCGCACACCCATGCCCTTCCGGCTGTCTTGTTCCCTGCGCAGTTGCGCAGATCACCCCCAAGACGGGGCGTGAGACGTCTTGCTTGCCACGGACACGCCTGCCCATCCGCACGATCTGAGTCTTGTGTCAGGTCCACGGTCGCAGATTCCCTAACCCAGATATCCCGGAAATCATTACTGTCGTGGGTCTCGCAGGTGTTGATGTTGCAGCAGGAATTTACGAGAGCAACTCGGCATTTTGCTTTAGTATGTGCGACGCGACACAACCTTCGACCTCGACGGGCGTTGACATGAGTGTTCCGCTACCTCTTCAGGAAACCGGTGCCCACCTGCGCACATACACACGGTAAATGAAAATCGAAGGCAACGTCAACTTCGCGTGCGCCCAGGGCCCGCTGCGTTCCATTATGGGTGTCATCAAAGCAACTGCTGCTCTATTCCGAGCGTGTCACTGTCAAGGTCTGGGCCTGCCAGTGCTTAAGGTTCCATCCAACCACAAACGGGCCTTCCCCCGGATCAGCGCTTCTGGAAGCATCGCTGAGCATTGAGAGGCCCTCGGCCGATCCTCCTTACTTACCAGGATACTTCCTTTGTAGTATGAGTCTGATGCACCGCTTCACACCGGTGGCTAAATCACGCGCCCACAGTGGTGCTCATCAACATCAGGGCATGGGGATGGATGGTAGTGAAGTCGGGGTTGCACACCGGCGACTAACTTGTGGTACGATCATGATGATAGGACGAGACCGTAGCTCACTAGGGCCGATAATTTCCGAACACACAGATGACCATAATGCTCGCCGTTCATCATCGTATATGAATTGAAAGGCAGTGTATAGCACACGTACTACCCCATAATCTGCATCTTTACATCTCACACCCCCACACACACCTCCACGCAAGCTCCGTCTGGCGATCCCAACTTGTTCCAATGCAACGGATGGATCTAATCACGATGGCGTCTCGGGGAGGCAGGCTGATGATAGATGCATTTACCCCACAATTGAGGAGCTTGCTCGTTTCCCCACAACGTACATAGGCGCCGTCATCAAAACAGATCATTTTTAAGCAGTAGGTGTTGATAACTTATAATCGCGAGCGAATAAGAAAGAACAACAAATGACAGGCCAAGAATTAGGATGAACAATTTCCCTCCAACATCAGAAGACCCAACAGTCCTTCATCAGTATCACCCAATCCGAAAAATGCACGCTAGACCTCAAATATATTGTGTTGATATGAACAAGTTACTATAAACTGGAAGTAGATGCCAGAGATTCATATTGACAGAGAGGCGGCCGTGCTAGCACGGGCCCTCACCTGACCTTGCGCACGCATAACACAATCAAATTTGCTCGAAGAGGCCTAGGTATGCGATGAAGAGAGGAGAGTAGAAGCCATCGTGCGCGGACGTTATGTTGGTGGCGACATGCCCCGCCGCCTAAAGAGCAACTCTAATGGCTAACCTGAAGCTTGAAGCTCGAAGCTAGAAGCGTAGTGTCTTGAAGGTCCACGCACCATGGTACATACGACATACTTCTAGTCGTCCCGTCGCATGGCTGCCGATCGCACTACCCACTGCGCAAACGAGAGAAGAGCGCCTGATCGGGACGCGTCCCTTCCTTCCTTGAGTCCTAAGTATAGAGCCTGAGGCCTTAGGCGCACGGAACTGTCAGGGAAGTGGACATGTCGAACAAGCCTCCGGGGGAGGCTCTTATGCCACTTGTGGGTGTCGAGCAAGCATCCGGGAGGTGCGCAGGTGCCGTTTCTGGTGCGATTGCAACTTTTTGCGATTGGACAAGGAGTACGGCTAATGTCTTTGAGGGCAAGTGCGAATATTATAGGCTCGGATGTCAATGCAGGTGGACACGTCGAACAAGCCCCTGGGGAGGTTCATATGCCGCCTGTGGGTGTTGAGCAAGCGTCCAGGAGGGGCGCAGGGGCTGTTTCAGGTGCGATTGCAACTTTTGCGATTGGACAAGGGGTGCGACTAACATCTTTGAGGGCAAGTGCGAATATTATAGGCCCGGATGTCAACGAGCAAGCATCCAGGAGGGGCGCAGGGGCCGTTTCAGGTGCGAATGCAACTTTTTGCGATTGGACAAATGGTACGACTAACATCTTTGAGGGCGAGTGCGAATATATAGGCTCGGAGAGGCACACCGACCCGCCCGTACCGACGTCGTACAAGCATCCGGGGGCGGCGCATATGCCGTATCCGCGTCCATATATAGTGCAACATATTTGAGAGCGAAGTGCGATTGGGGCCCTTGGCCGCCACTGGGGGCGCACGTCACGGTATCGCACGGGGCTGGTGGACGCTCGGCACGGGCATGGGCGTGTCCTAGCCAGATTCGGTTTTATATATGTAAGTTATAGTTATCGTATGAAGGGACTGCGATTCGGGCCGACATGACGTCGTCCAAGCGTCCAAGCGTCCGGGGGAGGCGCAGATGCCGTATTCTTGATGAAGAGAGGTAAGGAGACAGCGAAACTGCTAGTGCAATCGGGGAACTTCGGCCCACCGCCACTGCCGGTGTCGAACAAACGTCCGGGGGAGGCGCATATGCCGTTTGCGGACACGGGGCAATGTGAGAGTGTGTAAGCGGTGTCGGACAGGCGTCTGAAAGGGTGCCAAGCATAGTCGACAAGAACCATGTGCGGCGGCGAGGAGCAGAGCGCTATTGGGTGGTTGGGTACCCCGAGGAGGGAGAGGTACAATATCGTCATACTTCCTGGCCAAGGGAGTTGCGAGCCCGGTTCCCGTGGCCCCCGGTGGGTTAGGAGGAGGGAGCAAAGAGCCTGTTTGTCAGGAGTCACCGTATACTACGCATTTCCGTGGCTAGCATCGAGCCGTATACTCGTAGTTCCGTGGATTGGGTTATTAGCCTAAGGTGACGGAGTCCGGGGAGGGCGCAGCCTAAGGATTTGTTCCGCAGGTATTCGAGTCAAACGAGCGAGGTGGAGTGGCGATCCGGGGATGCAATTACTATTCTGGTTTTATGTGCATCGAGACATGGCCAGGCTGGGGATGTGCATGGGACGTCGATCGGATTTTGGGCGGTGCAAGGGGATTGGGGGATTAAGTATGAAGGGGCTATGTAAAGGCCTTTATTGTCAATTGTCAAGTATTATTACAGTACGGTTGAAGATCCGTGGACACGAGGAGGACGGCGATGCATGTGGTAATTGGCTCTGGAGGGTCTGTTGTTGTGTGTTCTAAGTATGTATGGTTTACATGACTTTGAGCGCGGGGATCACAATAAAGGCGCGTGGTATAGATCGAGGAGAGGGGTGACCGCGTCGAGAGAGACCCCAAAACGGCCAAAGAAGAGGGTTATATAAATTTAAACGTTCATGGCAGGCAGGCACCAGGCGCGGGGAAGACGTTTAGTGCGCAGATCGTCGAAAGTGCTATTGCCTGGGTGATTCGAGGGTTGTCACGCGGTTCGAGTGCGCGCTAGATGTAGCTATAGCAGTAGAGAAGGGGGCAGCAGGCACGAGAAGAATCAAGAATTCATTTCGGCGGGGAGGAAGGGCCTCGGACGGTGTGTTATCGGAGTGGGGAAATTGCGGGGGCGGGGCGGGGCGGGGAGGCATGGTGATATGTAAGGATATAGGGACGGAGGGGGAGGGATCGGGGGTCATGAGTGCGGGGGAGGCCGCCATCTATATCCGTCATTGGTTAGGTTCCTCGGAGGAAGGGGGAGTAGGTTGGACGTGAATACGTATACCTCGGATGAATGGAGGACAAGTAAAGGGAGTCCGAGACGGGTAGAGAGTGATGGACCTAGGACCAAATCGGGACTTGGGTCTGGTGGACCTGTGGACCAGGGGGCGTTAAACGGGGAAATGAGTGACGGAGATTTCGTGCACTTCCATTTGGGGAATGACCTTAAATAAACCGCGGGGCCCATGGCCGGGGCGGTGGCCCGGTAGTGATTACTCGATATGGATGAGATCCAGATCGGCTTAAGAGGGTGGAATATAATAGGTACAAGAGTTGTTGTCAGATCCTTGTTGATTCCCCCGCCATTATCATGGACAACGATACTTCCTGGTGTCCCGTTTGCGACCGCGCTATACAACCAAAGCGTTATCAGGTCCCAGTCCAACCAACAACAACTACCACAATTCCCACTCCCCCTCCACCTTCTCCTGTTCGCCGCACAAAGTCGGGTGCTCGTCAAAGGGGAGGTTTAGTGCAAGGCACTGGTCGCGTCAAACCCAATGGCGCACTCAAAGAAACCAAACCCCAACCTGTTCGTCTACGCACAGTCATCGACCAAGGTCCCACTCCCCTATACTGCTCAGACGAGTGCCATCTCGTCGATCTAAACCGGGGTCTACCACACAACTTTAACCCGGACCGATACTCAGACTCGTCCTTCACTTCCCTTTCATCCGCCACTTCCTCATCCGACTCTTGCGTCTCGCAGTCCACCGCACCCACCACACAGTCCGCAACATCCACACCCCCATCAAAGTCCCTCGCTGCCCTCGCTCGTGCTTTCAACTGGGGTGACTTTCCCCCTCCAGCGCCAGTAATGGACGATGAACCACCAATGCGGACGGTGTCTACCGGGGACTTCAACAACGGCATCATCATGGCCGGCCGTCGCCTGAACGAGCTGCTCCCAAAACCAACAAAGCGTAACGCTCTCGGCCACTTCACTTCACAGCCAGAGCCCCGCACAACCATCCCCGGCTGGAACGACGGTACCCATGCCTGGCGTGCAAGCATGTACAACCTCGCTGCACCCGACGCGTCCCCCGTTGCCCACAAGTCCTTTGCCACTCGCGGATCCCGCGGCGTCCAGTCCACATTCTCCGCCCCACGCCACCAGGAGCACTCCTCTTCCTCCGCCGCACTGTCAGCAGAGGACGCCCGTCTCATGAAGAAGTACGAGCAGTCCTTCCGTCGCCAATCCACCCCGACGACGTCCGCTGCCGCTTCGCCTGTCTCCCCTGCATCCGCGTCGTACCCGCCTTCAAAACGCGAGCGACCATTACTCGAGCGCGGTGCAGAAGGCAAGCTCCTGGTGCCCCAGGTCATGAGACGGGTCAACAGCGCCGCATCCAGCAGTGCCTCCCTCTCGAGCCAATACTCTGCCCCCGGACGCTTCGCCTCCGCACGCTCTCCTCTCTCCCAAGGCAGCGAGAGCTCCGAGGAGGACAGTGACGACAACACACATACCCTGCGAAGGCCCAAGCGTCCCACAGTTGAGAGTGAGTGTCATGTTTTGCACTTATGTCAGCGATCAGTTTTGCTTATGAGGATTCGCAGCGCGTTCGTGGTCGTACGATAACATCAAGACGTACCCGACAATGCAGCTCCCGAGGCGTACTCGCATGGAGAAACGCACGGAGCGCCGCGTCGTCGAGGGCGAGGAGGTCGAAGTCGAGGTCGAGGTCGAGGTCGAGGAGAAGCCCAAGCGCCTCTTCATCTTCGCGTCGTCGATGCCCCCTGCGGTGTGCGCTTGAGATCTTTGCATTGCATTGCTTTCCCCACAACCATCATCATCATCAATCGGCCTCTTCAACCATCACACTCGCATTCGCATCGCATCGCATCGCACGCACTAAGCATCCGATACCACATCAATCGCATACCCCCCTGCTAACGACCACGACCACACACCACGACCTGCCCGCTCGCTCGCTCTGCCACTTGCTTATCCTTATCAAAGCACCCCAAACAAAATATCGCCCGCGTCGCACCGCTTGTACTACCAGCATCCTCTCTTCCTTTTGGTCTCCTGTGTACATTATTTGGGTCTCTGTCTCTTGTCTCCTTGCTTTCCCTTCCGTTTCCGTTCTTCATTTGGTGCGCGCCGTCAAGCGCGATCTGCTCTGACTCCCTGTATATTGTGTAACGATTATTACTTTCGTCGTATTTCTACCTACTTCCCTACCTACGTACCATTCACGAACGCCGCGTCGTCCTAATAGCCCTTACCCGCCCGCACTGCCACTTCACGATACCTCCACGACACCCACTTCCACTTCCACGAACTCATATGACACTCGACACCGACACTCTTGGGACGCGCGGCTAGTTCGGGACTGCACTGAACCATACATACATACGAACACATACATACGATACCCTTGACTACGATTAATGATGACACTTGTATAACACATTTCATTCATGAACGCACGTTGGATATGTGAAGTGTGAATATTTAGGGCAAGGGGTATTGGGCATTGGGCATTGGGAAATGCGATATCGGAACTTTGTCGATCCTGTCAAGACGTCATTGCGTCATCAACTTTAAGTTATTGGTCATTGGTCAGTGGATGCATAATCCATTGAATCCATGAACGTTTAATAGTACAGATGTCGTTAGGCCCCCGGGGCGGGGGCCTATGAATATTTTAATGGATGGATGGATCCATGGCGCGTTCATACAGTACTTGTCATTGGTTCATACGCTAAACCCCGTCTCGGACCTCGACTCGGATTTCCATTCCGCCCATCCATCTTATACATACACAGTTAAGCCTAGTCTCAGACCCTCAGACCCTCCCTTCCTCACTCGGACCATTTACATTTACGTCCTCCCGTTAAGGGTAAGAGAGAGCGGTGATCAAGAAGCCTCCAACTGAACAGAACAAGTGCAGCACGCATTCAGGGTCGCCCTGGGCCCTATTTGGGCGGGCGAACTGTAGATTTGCAATTACATACTCACATATGTACAGAGTAAAGCCTCTTGTGCAGGCTTGTTCGGGTCCTGCGTTTTTTCTTTTTGGGTTTTGATGGTGTGGGGAAGCCCGTGGCCCGTGTGGCGGGGGAATTTGCCTCCGTCACGAGTATGTACAAAGGGCGGGCTGCATAGAGTTAGGGTGCCGGGCACTAGCCGTTGTCCCTGGCGAGCTCATATGTAGAGTGCGCGGCCGTCGTGCGTCCTTGGGTGTCGGTGGACCCCACCGAGTATTGCAACGCAACGGGATAGTGATCGTAAGGCGTGCGCGTGAACTTGAGTGGCGAGGGCCACAACATGGTAACAAGACATGCAGTCGATCTTGTCTCCGTCCGAGCCTCCGTACCTAGACGTATACCCATATCGCCAGTGGCTCAAGAGTCGACGTCAAGACAACAGGGCGGGGCGTGGTGCAGATCTTGTCTCGGTGGGGCCCCCATCGCTGGACGGGACGATCCAGAGACGTCGATATCGATCCTGGATCCAATGCCAGTGGCCACCTTGTGCACCAAGCCACCATGGCCACCGGTTGCATGTTGTGTATCGCATGATACCCAAATGATATGCATGATTATCGGTGATATATTGCACGCCCTTTTTCTTGTCCATGCATGATATTCAAATTTAAATTTCGCTGATACCGGCGCGCATGTGCGCAACGGATGCACGCAATAATCATGCAAACATATTCGTGATATATCACAATCTACTACCACCGCACCGCTGATCGCATCTCCGACCCGTCGAAATGCGGGTGCAGTCGAACGTTGGCCACCACGGCGACGGGGAAACCACGGGATATTGGGTGGGCTGGGTGGGTGTCCCAGGAGCACGCGCGTGGACCAACCCCGCCAGGGTCGCGCGCCCTAGCCTCCAGTGGCTCAGGGGTAAGGCTGATTTGGGGTGCGAGGGCATTCGTCGTCCGATTAGATACGAACCTCAATCCCCCTGGTCGCCCGAACAGGAGTCCGAGTCGGGGATGGTGTCATAGTCATTGTGGCTGGGGGGTCAGAGGGCTCGGGCTTTCTTGTCTCTTTAATATCGGTCATTCCTCACCCTGGCGCTGTTGTGTCGGGGGGGACGGGTGGGGTTGTGTCATCATTTTGGCGTGATAGCATGAACATGAATTGTCTTTGCGCGCAGATAGCGAAATAGTCTGGGCAGATGCGTATCGGCAGACGGCGGTCTTTGTGGGATCGGCGGCGTGGAACGGCAAACTGAGAAATATGCTAACACCTCGCGGGTTGGAAGTTGAGGCCTCGGGCAGGAAGTCGCAGGCACCAGCCTCCAGTGTTTTTGCACCCGCGTCTGTGCGAGTTGGGCACCTCGAAATTGATGGCAAGGTACTGCGCTAGCGGTGTCTACTTGCAGGCCGTTTCAAATTTAGGCAAATCTCTGCTGAAACGAAGACATAAATTGGGAACAAGGATTTTTAGTGTGGGGCCGAGGCTTACGTGGGGGGCGGCTAGTCGGGGAGCGGCGCACAAGGGAAAATATGATCGACAGCGCAGTTCGGGTGACCGTGGTATTTCCGGGGTACACGTCGTCAAATATGTATATAACTTGTATATAGTGCTGCTGAGCATGGGGCCCGTGTGCCTCGCCGCCGCCCGTAAGTAGTTCAAAAAGCTTTGCTTTGGTTACCGACTTTGTAATAGCCCCGCCGTGTTAGGGTTTTTGAGTTGCCCGGGGAGTGTGGGGAAAGTTGAAGAATAGTGGAGCGCTGACTATGACGAAGCTGGCGCAGAGTACGTATGTTATGAATGCGGATTGGAAAAGGTGGCGGGCGGCGTGAAATAGGAATCGAGGGCGGGGTCGTATGAAATGACCAAAAGCGAGTGGCCATCACCGTCGCGTGGCGTCAGAGGGTTGCTATGCAGCCACCGCCGGTGGCTAAGGGTCCAATGGGGGCATAGAATCACGCTCAATAGCGGGTATTCGGGACAACCATGTATGCGGTGAAAAAAAAAAACATGAGCCACTGAGGATGAATTGATGCCCTCAATTTTTTTTGAGTTCAGAAGCACTCCCCGGTCGCCGACTCCTTTGACACACTGCGGGTGTTGTCCGTGAACGCCTGTCCATGACACTATATGGACATGAACATGGTCTTCGAAGCTTGAAGCGTCTTGAATGCCTTGGTAACGTTGTTGCAGCGAGCGTCATTTGATAAGATTAGGATTCCGTTACCCACCGTATCCAGGGCATACTGGGCTCAGGAGATGCGTGAGGCAAGGAAATGAAGTACAGGACAGGCGCTGGCCAATGACATTAATTTGAGTTGGACGAATCGAGGACTTTGTTTCAATATCAGCTGTTAGGAGTGTGTGGGGAATGCAAATGAAGTATAAAAACCAGGGGTGTCAAGCCCATCCAGCGGTCTCAGCGAACAAGCAAAGCAAGAGCAAAGGTGAGGCAGATTGACAGGATGTCCACACAGACGTCTCAGTTAATTTCGGGTCGGGCGTCGGTCTTGTTCACAGTACGGTGAGAACCACTAGCCATTTAGATGTGAAGGCTTGAATAACGAACACATGATCCATAGACTTTGAGTTAAATTCAAATCAAGGCGAATTAAAACTGAACCCCAGTTGTAATGTGCTCAAAAACGTTTAGAGCAGTGAGTCACTTGCGAGTCACTACTGTGAAGATGTACACAGGGAGAATTTCGGAGCGTTCAGGTTGGTGATCAGCTGGCCAAGACAGAGGTGTGTTACCGAGCGCCATCCGAGCGCCTTGGGACCTACGCGGATCCATACGGACCCACCGGGGAAGTGGAAGTTCCACGTCGGAGTTGCTCGACAGCAGTGTTTTGTGATAAATCTGTGCATATGATACAGATTGCATTATCTTTCCACATGATCTTTAATCCCGTAGGGCGGATCACTCCCCGATAAGTGGCCAACATGAGGCGGAGGGCCGATTGTCGAACGAGTCAGAGATACACGAGGATGCTGGCGGATCACTCTGCGGGCAACCGTTTGCCATGAGTTCGCGCCACCACTGCTGTCCTTGTGATCACATGGCATTCGTGAAGGCACTGGTAGTGGACAATCAGCGCTCCGTACACCATTTATATCACAAAGCGCAGCAAGGGAGGCTATGGTTGAGCTGTACAACCTGAGTTCGCTACAATGCGCAGAAACACGTGGAGAACGCGAGACAATCACAAAGCAGTGTGTGATCTTTCAGGTATACATAGACCACGTCCTTCGTGTTGGTCCTCGGTGTTTTTCTGAAGCTGACGAAATGCGTAGGGGATGATGCGGGCCATCTACGGAACTAGTTCATTTTTTCTCTCCGCGCGCATTCGTTGCTTTATTGTTTGACATCAGATAATGGGTGGAGGTATTCGAAGAGGGTTGGATCTGAGAATCAGAGATATGGTTCCGACAAATGTGCGTTCTAGGATAGAGCTTGGGAAGTCCAGTGGCGGACCGTGGCACATTCTAGACGTGAACAGTGAAAGTGGTTGCCGTCATGGTCATCTTGAACTTGAACGTGTTGGGATGCCGTCTTTCGAATCATAAACGCAGGCTTGTCAATAGATCCAGAATCGAGATGTGCTTTTCGTAATATTGTTGAACACTACTTACACGGATCCATGGACATCCGAATTCTCACATTTTCGCCTCACCGTCGGTGAGCTACTATGAGCTAGAGGTTGATCTGATTCTGACAAGAGCTAGAAGTCTTTCGATCATGGTGTTAAGATGTCGTTGGAAGTATTCGGGGTAACAGCGGAAGAGATGTGTCCTGCGTGTGTTTGAACGCGCACAAGACGCGCAGGAGCTAATGATGGTCAGAATTAGGCCTGGGAAACTTGCATGTTTTGTTCTCAAATTCTCTCATCCAAGATGATTCAACGAATGCAGTGATTCCTGCCTTCGACCAATACAAAATTTCGAACCGCATTGTAAACGCGTCGACGTATGCATCTTACGAGCTTGCCGCCCAACTCGCCGCCGGCTTATTGCATAAACGAAGTATCGTCTCTTACAATCTGCGGACAGGTGGCCGCCAGTTGTACGTATACGTTTCAGAAAAGTGCCTCAACCTTCTTTAGGAGCCCAGTTGTACTCGTAATCTGCAGACCACGAGTTAACAGGCAGACCTCAATGATTCTGGTGTGGTGTATTCAAATTGTCCCAAGCCACGCCATGGCCAGTCGAATCGAAGCTACGGACTTCTTGCAGATATAGAAGCAAAAAAGCCTTCGACATCTCTGTCAGGCTTTCGCTCGTTTCCTTAGGATGTCGTGCGATGAAAATGACTGCCAATTTTGAATGTAAACTTGATCTGCGCCGCGTTCTACATGTAAACGCTTCTTCGGAAAAACTATATTTATGTGCACTTTGCCGACCGACTCAGAGACTTGTCATGCCTGTCATGTCGTGAACCAAAAGACCTCTATTACTATACATAACATATGTTTCGAACGAGCTCCTTGCCGTTTCTCATCACAGGCGTCAAGTCGGAAGAGCTACCCAAAAAAGTCGGACACGGATTGGTTCCTGTACCATGTGCTAACTGGCTGGTACAGAGTGGACCTGTTAACGTTGCGTAGATCAATCGACACAGGTGTCGAGTTCTAACTCCTCCCGAATCGACTCCAAGGCACGCCCATACCTCAGGAAAACAGTTGACTTCAATCTTAAGACAGTCGACATTCTACGTGCCGTCGTGTTCAAGATAGCGAAGGAAACATCCACAACAGCGACCGACACCATGTCATTCAATACTGGGTTGAGATACATCTCCACAAGCCGCGTTTATCTGTTAACAGAGGCTGAAGATAAGACATTCATATATAGGGCGGACGTGATACGAGTGACATCCCTCGGACAGTTTGATGTGCGGGGTAATTCTGGGTAGGCTCTCAAGCTCGACACTGTCTAGCGCATGGTTGTTGCCATATCTCCAGGGATATTTGACCATCCATACAGGTATCGGCCAAATGCATACATTTGCATATGACGCCCTGTCAGCAGCGCCAAGACATATAAATTGATGTCATCTCACGTAGTTCCTGGGAGTTATTCAAGCCTATTCGTCATTTCTCTTGCAAGAAGGGCAGAGATCTTGGGGTAGACATAGAGACACTGATGAGGGTCGTCCCTGCAGGTGTACTGCCTCAGATACCGGCGGAATTTATTGGTTTTGAATTGCGGCTCGTTGCGGCAGGGGCGGGATATTGAGCAAGAAACATAGTATATTCGGGTGATGACCGAAGCCACTGAGAACAAGCGCAACAGGCCTTTGTACCTTGAGCGATTGTGAGGTCTCAATGACATAAGTCTCAAGGAGCCGAAGGAAACACGGGCATGTGTTCGTAGGACCCGCATTTGAACGACATACGTCGGGCGGGAAGACGTAGCTAACCCGGTCCCGTTAGCCTATTGATAGGCAACACAGAGAAGCATGTTGCGAGAGGGAGGTGCGCTCAAAATAAGTCCACGGTCGTCGCCTCAAGAGGTGTATCTGCTTCCATGTGGGAAAGTCAATGGGAGCGTGTCTTCGAGTGGGAAACCGAGGAGGGCCCGGCATTGGTTCCTTCGGTAGGCGTGGACCTGTGGACGTTAGGAACAGCAAGTTAGAAACTCACCCTCGAAATTGTTGGTGACGGTCCCAAGGCAATCCCATGCATCATTAACACTGATAGGGTGGGCTTGACTCTCTCATGCTTGAGCCGTGGTCGGTTGCTCCCGGGTTTCTCCTCAGGAACCGGGTGTTATCGAATAAACTGTCCCGCGGGAAGACTCTTCGTCAACTCAGGGATGAGTGCGGCCTCCGAGATCACTCTGTGTTCTGAGGCTCAGCACGCTCAGGTTCGAGGAGTTGTCGAAATGATACCGTCTTCAGGCGACCAAGCACAGTAATCCCGCAAAGGCGAGAATATCGTACAGGGATGGTATCTCTTGAGATAATAGATCGATGCCAGAGGAGGGTCAGGTGAGTTTGAGTAGGCAAAGTCGAAGTCGTCATATCGGGGGATTCCGAGTTGGGGCGAAGTCACGGCGTCACATCGAGGTGCCTTGTGACCCTGCGCGTCAATTCAGCGGCCCAAATTCAGGCGGACGCGTTTGCCTGTGTCCAGCCATGTCGATTCCTCTAGATGTCAAAGAGTTCCTCGAAAACTACCCAGACAACGACGATGACCCGAAAGCATCTGTAAACCTCGAGTTCTATTCAAATCTTCGCCGATGCCGACCAGATAATCGCCTGATCGATGAGATTCATGAGCAGTGCGGTTTCGTTTTATTGACACATGGCCCGTACGTTCTTACACCTCCATAACAGGTGGTTTGGAGAATATGACAAACTTGAATACAAGCATGGATATATCCAATGGCTGTGAGCCAAATAAAAATGATTTTCTTCACCAAAATCTTTACGAGGACACTTCATAGATTTCCCATTCAAGAACATGGGATGAACTACGCATCGCAACCACTTCTTCGCCATGAGATCGAGGCTATGAAGGCCGACTCCACTATACTCAATCGGATTGCGACCTCGTATAAGATGATGCTAGACTTCTATGGAATGCGGCTCATCTCACTCGACTCTGGTCTTGTTGATCGCGCTCTTCCACCGCGCAACTATGCATCTAGATACAAAAACCTCGTTCGTACGTCAATGTCCTTGGCCTTGAGATACACTGCTCACTGCTTGGTTCCGCTTCGAAGGCTCAACCCACAATAACCTCAGAATCTCCCGCATCCTAAAGTGCTTGTCCGAATTTGGCTTCGAGCATCTGAGCGTCGGGTTTTTGCTTCATGTCTTATGTGAGCAGAGCGATAATCGCAAATTGAATTCTTTTAGTATACAGAGCAGCATGGATAGATGGTGGGCAAACTGTCTCAGAGATGAGGGGAAGAGGAACCGAGTTGGTGACCTTATTCGAAAGGTTCGCGGTGGCGAAGATGGTTTTGTCTTCACCCGGGACATGTATAGAGATGAATTAAGGCTGGGTGTACCCTCAAGTGATCCAGAGGTTACGTTGGACGAAGCGATCGATGCGTCTGGCGGTGCAGTGGGGGCGGAAAGCCTGATGAAGGGTGTGGAGAAACCAATGGAAGCAGAAAAGGCGGCTGAGACCACGACCGAAGATTCGGAAGGCGGGACAATATAGTCAAGCTCGAGATCGCGGGCCGAGTCATCAGCATGTGTTGCGAGACTGCGACGCTCTAGATTGCACTTTCCGTTACTGTTTAATTTACCCCGGAGTCAGAAGAGTTCGGATGTTCGATGGCATCCGCAAAGACCCACTTTATCCATCGATAAGAGTTTCTCCAACTTCCCGACCCAGGCTTCATGCCGCTTGCCTTCATACAGGTGACTTGCTGAGTGGAGGAGATTTTCAATCGACTCATATGTGAGGTTTTCGGGTGAAGATGTGGAAGAAGATGAAGCTGGTTCGATCTTGGTGGTTGGTTGTGTTGAAGACGAATGCATATTGAGGATATTGAAGTGGTCTCACATTATAGCCTCTATTGGTGAGCTTGACTTTGATGACTTCTCCTTCTAAGAGCTTTACGGAGGCTATTGCTTGGTATGGAGTGGTCGAAATGATAGAGAACGACTGGATGCCAAAGGACTGATCCTGTAGAGCCGCCTGAAGTTCGCCGGCGAAGAAAATTTCAGGAAGATTTGAACACATTTGAGCGCTGAAGGATATTGCTGATAATTCGGAGCCCGAGGTACTACAGTAGATGTACAAGGAGAGAGTGAAACGAACGGAAGAAATGAGTGACATTTCGGAAGCACGGACCGACATATTATGCCCATCATCATCATGTGTTATCACATGATGATGATGGTTAGAGCGCCGGCCACCGCAGTTTCGACTTTCGAGTCTTGACCTCAGTCTGGTTTCCAAGGCCCACTGTCATACTATAACTTACGGCTTGCACTTTCGACGTCTAACCTAGGACGCGGATAACTATCTGGAGCCATGGATGTTGTCAAAGCGGTAGAAACATATGTCACCAAACTCATTGCGACACCTTCGACCATGAAGGTTCTTCTTCTGGACTCACATACGGTAATGCCTATCCATTTGTCATGGGAATGCTGTTGATGGTGTCAACTCTCACTGTCCAGACTCCCATTGTCTCTTTGGCAGCGACACAATCAACTTTACTCTCTCACCAAGTCTATTTAACAGACCGCATCGACAACAAGAAACGAGACCGAATGCCCCACATGAAATGTGTATGCTTTCTGCAGAACAACGAGGACAGCCTTGCAGCTCTTGAAGCAGAGCTGAGTGAACCAAAGTATGGAGAATACTACTTGTGTCAGTTGGTGAATCTCTGTGCCCTGGTGGAATGCGTGGAAGGATCAAAACTTACATGCTTGTTAAGATTTCAGCAACATCTTGAGCAAGACAGCGATCGAACGCCTGGCTGAGGTTGATGAATACGAGGTCGTGAAAGAAGTGCAGGTACGTGCCTCAGCACAGACGCCCTTCCGTGGCTAATGGTAATAATGCATAACTCGTAGGAATACTTCGCGGATTACGCCCCTCTGCTACCTTGCTTGTTCTCTCTGAACCATACACCGACCTCCTTGAAACCCCTCTATGGATCTACGCCAAATACTTGGGACACTAAGGCTCTCGAGCATACCGTTCAAGGACTCACAGCCGTTCTATTGAGTCTGAAGAAGAAACCCATTATTCGATATGAGAAGATGAGTGGTATGGCTAAGAAGCTTGCAGTGGAGGTCCAGGTATGTGACATACCTTCCCGATATTAACTTTGATGGATATGGACATCCTCTCCAGCACCGAATACGGTCCGAATCGTCGCTTTTCGACTTCCGCCTCACACAGGTCGCCCCACTATTGCTCATTCTCGATCGAAGGAATGATCCCGTCACCCCTCTTCTATCTCAGTGGACGTATCAGGCGATGGTCCATGAACTCCTGGGTATTCAAAATGGCCGAGTAGACATGAAGACAGTGCCTGATATCAGACCGGAGCTGGCGGTAGATGCGATGCCTCTCATGCCAGACCTGTTACTGAACATATATGTAGGAAATTCTTCTCACTACAAACACAGATCCATTCTTCCAAGCACACTACCTTGCGACCTTCGGTGACTTGGGATCATCCCTCAAGAACTATGTGCAGTCGTACCAATCCCGTTCTATGGCCCACTCCCCATCCTCTATCAACTCTATATCGGACATGAAGAAATTTGTCGAAGACTATCCAGAATTCAGGAAGCTGGGTGGCAATGTTAGCAAGCACGTCGCACTAGTAGGCGAGCTTAGCAGGATTGTCGGACGGGATAAGCTTCTGGAGATTGGAGAAGTCGAGCAAGGCTTAGCCACTAGTTCCGGTGCTGACATCCGGGTGAGTGGATCATGCCTTGTTATCTTTTGCGCTAGGATTGTTGCATATCTGATTACTATATTCTTGACACAGAATGTTCAAGCCATCGTCACAGATGCTAACGTCGCACCCTGGCATAAGCTTCGTCTCGTAACCTTGTACGCACTGAGGTACCAGAAAACTCAGACGAGCAACATTGCAACACTCATAAACCTCCTTCTGGAAAATGGGGTACCTCGAGAGGACGCGAGGGTGAGTAGCCCTTGTCTTTCGACCACCGTCCAGGAATTGACCTCGAGCATAGCTCGTCTATGTATTTTTGAATATCGCTGGTACAGACCAGCGTCAGGACGATCTCTTTTCCACCGAATCCCTCCTAGCAAAAGGCCGATCGGCTCTCAAAGGGCTCAAGGTCAGAGGCATTTAGCTGTAGAGGGAGTAAACGCTAATGTGTTCTGAAACTTCGCAGGGGGTAGAAAATGTATACACCCAACATACGCCGCATCTTTCACAAACTCTTGAAAACCTTTTCCGAGGAAGACTGAAAGAAACAAGCTATCCTTTTATTGAGCCGCCCGGGGTGAATGCTGGATTGCAACGGTCAGTGTCGAGATTGTATCTGGAGGATATGGCAACATTTTCTAAATGTTCTGCAGACCACAAGACGTGATTATATTCATGATCGGTGGAACAACTTATGAAGAAGCGCGGACGGTAGCTCTTTACAATCAGGATCCCGTTGCCGCTTCAAATGGTGCTGTACAGTCTGCAGCAGGGACGCGTCTACTTCTCGGCGGCACTTGTGTGCACAACTCTTCTTCGTACGCAAACCATTCACTTGAGCGAGATCACCATCCTGACACTCTGATCCAGTTATTTGGAGATGATCCGTTCAGCGGCGACTTCGTTCGCCTCGTCAGTGTATGAGCCTCCTCCGGAATCGGCTTCGAACGCCCCTGCACTCAATCTGAACCTCGGTGGTGTCAATGTAAGCTTGGGTGGACCGGGCGGGTCAGGAGTATTCAGGTCAAACGAGGGTGTCGGTGTTCAGGCAGACGGCATTCGAGATGGAGTCCTGAGCTTGTTCGACAAAGTTAAACAGGGAGTTGACCGGATTGCAATACAATAATCCGCCGTTCGTTGTAGGTATATATGGTGTACGGGTAGTGAAGCAGAATAGATTGTCGGCTAGGTCCACGCTTGCGCTCAAACCAGGGAGAAAATCCGGTATTCGGGTGGGGTTGTGATCGCCACGTGAACACCATTATAGTAGGTGACACGTTGACGGGGCATCACATCCATAAACTCTGCACTTCTCCAAACCTTTCCTTTATCCTTCTCTATTTCCGGGTTCCCTTCTCTCACCGCCTTCTAAGGTCACTCAAGCTCGGGCTTGCTTCAACTTACGATGGCGAAAGGTCTATTTGGCGGTCTCAAAGGCGTTGATGCCTTTGGTAAGGTATGTATATAACTGACACGTCGTCATTTTACCCCGGACTCAACCCTGTTCATCCCTAACAGACTACAGAAGATGTGAAAGTCAAGACGCGAACCGGCGCTCTCTGTGAGTATTATAATTTAATATATTGGCTGGGACTTATCATTCGGTAGTGACTATAATTTCCACCGCAATCATTCTGGCATTCACTACAATGGAATTTCTCGATTACCGGAGAATAACTATTGACACATCGATTGTCGTCGACAAGAGCCGTGGAGAGAAACTCACGGTCAATTTGAACGTAACGTTCCCTCGGGTGCCATGCTACCGTGAGTTCTGCACCAACGTTTCCACGTGCCGTTAATTGACGCCTGAAATCTGTTAGTCCTTAGCTTGGATGTCATGGACATTAGCGGAGAACTACAACGAGACCTGTCACACAATGTGCTGAAGGTCCGACTCGACGAACACGGTACAATGGTCCCGAACTCATTCAGTGCCGAATTGCGGAATGACATCGACAAAATGAACGACGCAAAAAAGGATGGATACTGTGGCTCGTGTTACGGGGGTCTGGAGCCCGAGAGTGGGTGCTGCAACACTTGCGAGGAAGTCCGCACATCGTACGTCAATCGGGGATGGAGTTTTTCCAACCCTGACGCAATTGAGCAAGTGCGTACTTATTCTTATCCCTCTTCCTTGAAATCAGTTTGACTGATATCGTGTGACCTTCAGTGTAAGGATGAGGGTTGGGCAGATAAACTAAGGGAACAGAAGAATGAGGGCTGCAACATTTCGGGCAGGATTCGCGTCAACAAAGTCATTGGCAATATCCACCTCTCTCCCGGCCGGTCATTCCAAACAAACTCTCGCAATGTATATGAACTCGTCCCCTATCTTCGCGATGACGGTACTCGCCATGATTTCTCCCATGAGATTCATCGCTTTGCTTTCGAAGGTATGATTCCAGAGTCTCGCCTCTCCTTTATCTTCTAGCTAATCCCCTTCGTGTGTAGGCGACGACGAATACGACTACTGGAAAGCCGAAGCTGGAAGGGCGATGAAGAAGAGGCTAGGAATAACGGCAGATCCCCTCGATAACACACAAGGACGGGTAGGATATTTATTCAACTCATTTCACTAACCCGATCTGACGCCGGGCATAGACAAGCAAACCCCAATACATGTTCCAATATTTCTTGAAGGTTGTATCCACACGGTTCCACACCGCTGAAGGACAGAATGTATGTTCCATGGTGATGTATTCTGGTGGGGTCTAACTATTTCTTTCGTGCGTAGGTGAACACACATCAATACAGTGCAACCTCTTTCGAGCGCGATTTGACAGAGGGAATCCAGGGTGAATCACCTCAAGGGATTCACCTCCAGCACGGTGTCAATGGCGTCCCAGGTAAGCTCGCATGCTCTTCGTATCCTGCTTCCTTCTGATTTGATTTTAGGCGCGTTCTTCAACTTCGAAATCTCACCCATCCTTGTCGTACACTCCGACACACGGCAGGCATTTGCGCACTTCGTGACATCGTATGTTTCTTCTCTTCCCATGTCTCTTGCTTCCTTTCTTAACCCTGCCTTCGTAGAACCTGCGCCATCATTGGAGGTGTCCTGACTGTCGCTTCATTACTGGATAGTATTCTATTCGCGACCTCTCGCGCTATCAAGAAGTCAGGAGGTTCTACTACAGGCTCCGGCTTCGGTGGAAAAGTGATGTAAACTGCTAGAACGGACACTGAGGTGGAAATAGCTTTCACTTACTTCATCTATCATGCACGATGTATATGAGCCGGTGTGTGGCGCACTGCCGTGTTGTAACAACCCTAAAACATAGGATAAACTAACTTAGCCCAATGGGACCGCGAGAGGCAAATAAAAGGCAAAGTCAAGTAGGGCGAGTAACTATATCCTATGGTCACAAATTTTACATGCCAGGCGCGAGCGAATCGTTTTGCTGGCCGTTCAAGCAACAAGTACATTATCTGCAGACTGGGATGTGAAGTCGTCGCTTGCAATGGCAATCGTGTCTTGTTTCATAATTAGGACGCCCGTTGTCCTCAGGACCACTGGCAGTTCAGACTGTTGACTCAGAAATTGTGGGTTCTAGTTGGCAATAGAAGACCGTGCAGTCAAGTGAATTGAGACCTCGAGACAGGAAGGCGGTCACTGGCGCAACTTCACGAGCTTTCGTAATTGATCGCAACCAACGATGAACGATCGGCACCAACTTCAACCTTTTGCGCTCTCCAGAGTCCAGGAGGGAATGGCCGAGCCTGAATCGTCGAGGAAAAGCTAACGTATGCCTTAAAAGTGTGGACTTCCTTCGTCGTCTGCGAAATTCGGACAGGGCATGCTTTCAAAGGTCTGCAATGAATTAGTGGTAGTGGATACATATGTAGTAGCTGTAGATGGTACAGCAGAGTAAAGCACGCGTAATGCCAGATCACTTGTTCTTTGTCGCCCTGTGTCCAAGACCATTAGAAGCTCGTAACAAGATAAAGAACAATACGCACTTGTAGTTGAACCTCTTCTTCGTATGTGCAAACTCTCCCAATTTATGGCCGACCATATCCTGCGTCACTAGTACTGGGAGGTAGTCTTTGCCGTTGTGTACCATGAATTTGACCCTGCGTGACGAGGTAAGTTATGGTGGGCCAGCAGTCGATCCCAATGAATGGGAGCGCACCCAACAAAATTGGGGAGTATTGTACATGCCCGTGCCTGTGTCTTGATAGAGTGGTGGTTTGTTATAGCTTCACGGAGGTTGGGGAAGGCTACGAAGTATGGTCCTGTCAATTTCTATTGAGCAATGAACGATACAA
This sequence comes from Tephrocybe rancida, assembly GCA_018858115.1. Lineage (NCBI taxonomy): Eukaryota > Fungi > Basidiomycota > Agaricomycetes > Agaricales > Lyophyllaceae > Tephrocybe > Tephrocybe rancida. Next base: position 100,840 of record JABCKT010000025.1, read on the forward strand.
CTGAGGACAGGTAAAGTATACCCTTCCACGCCGAGCGCCCAGACTGCAATAGCATAGTTGGCCGCATCTTGGCGACAAGTGCTCAACCCGAGCAGAGAAGCACAAAAGCAAGTTGCATTTGTCGCGTTTTGGAAAATTCTTGCCACGTGCCTGATTACCTAACTGAGGGTCACCCGAAGAAAGTTAAATGACGTCGCCGCTGATTGGCTGTTGAGTGACTTGAAGATCGTCTTGGTCGTCGGCTCCCGCAGTCCAAACGGCTTCACACGTCCCAGTCGCAGTGAATGCTCTTGGAGTGCACTCTCTAACATGATCTCTCCACAAGCTGTGAAAAATTTTCCGCGGGCGTCTGCTACAGAGCCCCCCAATGCCACACCGATGAACTGGCCTCGTGCACTGCAGACATTGACCCATACAAACTCAACTTCGCAGAGCTCGACTAGCTCGACCAGGAGTGCAACGAGCGCTCGGCCATTTTTTCAAGATCCCCACTCTGTAACACCTTCACCTTCACCGCCTCCTGATCCGGGACATTCAGTATCAAAGGTGTCTATCTGTTCACTGCTTCATATAACCTTATTAAAAAACTCAATTCATGACCCGATGTAGGTTGTACTGGAGTATGTCCTGATCGCAGCCTTCGTAATGATCTGTGCTGGTCTCTTGCTTCACAGGTGAATCAATATCCTTGTCAACTTTTTACCTCCTATTGACGAAATGGCGCTCTCCAACCATTTCTAATCTCCCCTATTATCTCGGCAGGATTATAAACCGAAGGCGCAACAATGCTGCCACTTGGCCAACACTTCATTCCCCTTCCCCAGCTACAGGTAGCCCAAGCGTCCCTTACCGCTTCCCACGAACCACCGGCTTCACAGAAGTGCCTCCATACCCGTATGCACGGCGTACCCGCGCGCTAGACACGGATGCTGCCGGACGGCGCGTCGGCGGAGGCATAGAGGAGTCTGACCATGATGGGTTTATTGGGGATAAGGATGTACTTCCCGCATATGACAACGCCGGTGGGCCACCCAAATACAGAGAGCTGGCACTTGAGCTCAGTGTCATGCCTCCCCACACCCCCGGCAATGACACTGGGAACACGGGAGATGCAGGAACGCGAGAACCGGAGGCCGAGACTCGTAGTTCTCATCAATTCACAGACTCCGATCAAGAGAATGGCGATATACCGGGAGAGCCTGAGACTCTGTCGGTGCCCAATGCCGTGCATGTGCGCCAGTAGGGGATTTTCGTCGATGAAGGCCTATGTGAGCGGTGTTTTCATTTGATCTTATAATTCTGCATGCGGGATGTTTTTTTATTAGCTTTGTTCCTGGAAAGATGGATAACGCATTACCCCTTTGGTCATTTTTGTGGCGCTTTTGGACGCTAAATGACAAATCTCATTTGTTTTATTTCTTCTTGCTATCGAAATGTACCTACGAATGATAATTACTCTACTGTATGTCAAAATCTACCATTCTATACTGTTGTATCCCATACATGATCACGCTATCAGGTTGCCCTTTGTTGATGTCATGCGCATACTTCGCAAATGCCTTGGTCATGCCATTCTGTTCGGGATGACACTTTCAATTTAGAGATTATTACTCGGAAATTTGTGCAGCCTTAAGTTCAGGTTGAACTGGTGTGATACGTTTCCAGCAATCAATCAGAAACTAGCTTTTCAAGCTCTATCAAGGCTCTACTGGTTAATTGGTTGATTGGAGCTTGTGATCAGTTGAACGATATATGTATTGGTCTAACCGCCTAATGTTTCTTATTCGAAGGGTTGTCATGTAAAGACTGCGGCGTAGACCACCCGATTCTGCTGTGTGTCCTCACACAATCTCGCTCTCCGTGTCTTACGCAACAATTTACCAGTGCAGGGTATAATATGATTGGAGCCGATCCAGATATAACTTAGGCTAATGTACAGGGCAGCGTTAGGCTAGTTCTTCCGGCGAGCGGGAGGTTTATTGCGTCCCGCCACAACTTTACGTTTTTTAGTTGGTGATGTTGAGAGCGACTGATCTGGAGCACTTCTTAAAGACCTGCCGCGCTTATTATAAAGATCGTCGTCCTATAATCTCTATAAGCCACGGGCAATCGACGACGATAATCCATGGTACTGACTTCTGCGCCGAGCATTAACTCGTCATCATCATCATCAACATCTTGTTCGTCTTCATCCTCTTCATAAGATTGATCACTTGCTAATGGCGCATGGTCGCTCTCTTCGCCCGAAACGTAGTCTTCGGCTTGATGTATGGCTTTTCTCTTCCTTGGTGAAACGCGTTTAGTAGTGGAGGGTGCAATCGTTGCCTCCTCATCCAAATCTACCGACTCTTCTTCTGACCCTTCTTGCTTAACATTTATCAGAGCATGTACACGCCGTATAACCGTCGTGCGGGCGGGGGGCTGTGTGGGACTTTCAACAGGTGTTTTACGCGTCCGATTGTTCTGGCCATGAATATTGTGATTTGACGCCGATGGATCTCGAGAGAACAGAGGCCGAGGTGGTGTAGAGTCACTGTGTTTTAGCCTGATGGGTTTGCTCGCTATCCGAGTAGACTTGTGACCACTCATTTGAATCGATGGGGAATCGACATCGGGAGGGCTGATAGGATGTTTGCGCGAAAATGTCGAGGTCCGAATTGGTTTGGGTAAAGGAGCGGAGCTGACATCGTCTGCAACTGGATAATTCGGGGTGAATAGGGTAGGAAGAGATCGGTTCCACTAAGTATGAAGAGTTTAAGCTGATGCGAGTGTGCCAGTAGATGAAGAACGCACTGAAAGTCGTTCAGCTACGAGTTCTTCGACCCTGGTTGAGAGATTGCATCTCTCCTGCTCAACACGAAGAAAATGCTCCTGCCAGTTGCGTGACTGGTCTTTCCACTGTGTAGCCTCCCGTCGCAACTGTGCAATTATTTCCTTGTGATGAGACAGCTAAAGGTGTATGAGTATGTCAAATACTTCCAGGTTGGATAGAGATAACGAACAGAGAGTTCAGTCTGTGTCAACTATACACGTCAAATGAATGTCAGTACGAATCAAGGAAAAGTGACTGCAGACGAACTGAAGCTTTGGCATTTGCGACTTCTTTCTGTAGCACCTGGCTATCTAGCTGGGCTGCATGCAAAGCTTCCAGCGCTTTATCGCGGTCGAGCCGCGCTTCGCGCGCGTCCGAATTTGCTTTAGCCACATCTTGTCGGGCCTGATTCTCAACTTCGGCAAACTGTTGACATGTTCAGCACGTAACGCTGCGTCATGGGATGTGTAGGACTCACAGCCTGATGAGCTGATTTTGATAAGGCTGCTAGGGAGTTTTCCAGGATACTGGACGCGCTGGCAGTGGCACTACCATTGCCATTGGTGGGCATTGGGTGAAGTTCGATGCCAAGGCCGTTTAGGTTCGTGATGCTTGATGTCGCATCACGTGAAAGCGTCGCGTGTCTCGAAATGGTCGAACCGTCTATTCCCCGACTGATGGATGCGGAACAAATATTAATGCAAATGGATCCAGAGAGCCTATACTGAGAGCCTGCAGGCTACTACCAATTTCTCTACACTTCTAGCACAGTATGGGTCTTATGGGGGTCGCAACTTATGCGGTGAAACATATCATCGCCCTAGCACCGCTAAATGTCATGATACAGTGCCCATGCCACAGTTGATCAAGTGATATCGTTTAGTGATTCATCGTAGAAATGTGACCTCGACTTTATGAGATCACACACGCATTTATGACCCAACTCATCCTTGAACCCCATTTCCCGTCTAGAAATAGGCCAGCTATTGTACAATCAGATATGGAGACAGAAATTTTGCATTCTTTCTGTATCTACATGATCTAGGGTGGAAGCTCCAATTGTTGGCCTCCATAGGATCTAAGGATCTGGGGGACACCTCGTAGGAGATCACTGATTCAGAGGAAATGATGAAATAGTAGTATTTGGTATTGTTGTGTCAAGTTGAAGAGGGTGGTGCAAGAGATGGTTAGGCGGCCGACCAGGCCCAAGGCGTGTTCCTTGCCGACGACCACTTGTTTTCTATGGTCTCTCTGGACGTTCTTCTCCTTTGGATTCACTAGGAAACAGATCTCGCGTGCTTCGTTATTAACTCCGCTGTATTTTATACCTCCTCCTCAGAGTCGCGTCGAGTTTTCCCATTTCTCCGGCGCGAACTTTCAGGAATCATACCCGCCATATCAGTAACGACCTGTGAGGACCTCAGATACCACTGTGGCGAACATCTTACTGTTCCAATCACTGTGCAAAGGATCACCTTTCAAAGTATACCTCTACCCGCGCAGGTATGTCCATTATGGCTTCGGAGCCAACTTTTTAATTCTATCGCGCCAGTAATCTTACCAATTAAATAGTTCCATACCCAAGATATATATCAGTGCTCTTAATCATGTATCCATCTCAACTCAAAATCAATACCACGTTCGGGGCCAACCTCACCGCCGGTTCCTCGCAAACCCTCCCCGCTCGTAGAGCCCGAAGCCGCTCCCCCTTGCGTGGTCCCAGAGTATCGACTGGCGCTGCCCATAGGACCCGCAGCGCATCGACAGCATCTGTATCATCATTGTCGAAATCTTCTCAGGCCGCCCCTTCCACCAGTGCTTCGACGTCCGGACTTCGAATACCTCAGCAGTCAACCTCTACAGCGCAAGAGACGAATGCGCGATCTCCCAGTCTCTCTAGTGTCGACATTGATGCGACTGTGCGAGTGAGGTCCGAATATGTACTGGCAATGCACGCTTATGCTCCACAACATCAAAGTGCCACATGCTTGTCATTTCGCGCAGGACAGATCATCCATGTTCTGAACAGGGACAGCAGTGGATGGTGGGACGGTGAGCTGGAAGGAAGAAGAGGGTGGTTTCCCAGCAATTACGTGAACCCTGAAGTGGAATCTTTGACGGAGGAGCAGCTCCCAAAAAGCCAGAATGTGAGTTCGCATATATATATACCTCGGGCGAGTTGATATTTATGAATTATGTAGAAACGAGGGCATGTTTACTCAGCCTCAGTTGCTTCTACAGCATCTTGGGGCAGCACAACATCCCTTGAAACCCCTCAACATCGCCGGCAGCCCTCAGCTCCAGAACCACCTGGTCAAGACATTGATTCATACTTCCCTGCACTAATGGTGCCTCTTTTACACAGCCTATCTCTGCTACAAACCGCTGTGAGGGCTAATCGGACCTCCCATTTTCCCCCATCGACGGCGTGCATAATCTCCTGTGTCCGCTCTATTCTATCTGCGACCGGGACTCTAATTCGAGATGCAGCCGTGCTACAGCGACATCCTACTTTGGCTCAAGAACGAAGACGAATATTGTCTGTTCTCGCCGCTTTAGTGTCACAGGCAAAGAAGGCCTCTGAAGGTGCATCGGATAATCAGAACCAAGAATTTGAGGTTGAAAGCATGCTGCGTCTGGGCGGGCAAGTTTTTGCCAACGTCCGAAAATTCCTAGGTGTTGCGGTTGAATGTGGAATCGTCCTGCCCGACCAGCGGGAATCCACAGCCTCGCTTGACACTGAGGGTCCGTCATGGCGCCATGATCGAGACGTCTCATTTGATACTCCTCCCATATCATATGGTGTTGATACACTCAACGGCAAAACTCCAACGCAGACTCGGTTACACGAACAGGAACACATGGCCACTGCTGGATCGGCTCTACATGTCAAAAGCATGGGCAACCCCCGACATCGGGGTGCAACTTCGATTGGGGATGAGTCCGACGCAATGTCCCTCCTACCTAATCGACATGCTGGGCAATCGAAGGAGGTTGACTATCTTCATCGTTTCGGACATAGGTTTGGCGCCTTGTCAGTCAGCAGCACCTCATCTTCATCGTCGTCGGTCTCTTCTCAAGAAGCCTCATCTGCTCCACCATTCCCTTCCGGTCCCTCGACAACCGCACAGGTCATAGAAGCCCTGCGTCTCACCCACGACCAGTACCTGTCAACAATTGCAGCCTTCATCGGCCACGCCCACTCTCATTCTCGTACCTCCCATGCGTCGAGCACAGGTCATCTATATGACCTCGTCAGGGAAATAGTGGAGATGGTGTGCAAGTTACTGACTATCGTCGAAGCTGTCATGCAGCACCCTGGCGTCCCAGTCAACCGTTTGGGGAACCTGAAATTTGCGAAGGACGGACTGTACAACGTCACGAGCACTCTCGCGGAATCCGTTCGCCTCCTGACACTATCGCTTCCTCCGACTATGACAGAGGATGAGGAAAAGCAAACCCTCTTGCGCTCTGCGACGAGCGCCCTGAAGGCTGGAGCTGACTGTGTTGCCGCAGTCAAAGTGTGCCTGAACCGGGCTGTTGGTGAAAGGCCATTCATCATCGACCTCCCAACTGGTGATGATGGATCACAACCCTTCACACCGAGCAAGTTTTCCAGGCTCCAGTCGATCAGAGCCACCAGCATGAACGCGTTGCAGGGTTATCCGGTGAATGGAATGAATGACGAAGATCTAACGATTCAAGCTGTAACTCCCTCGCCGGTTCGGCGACCTCGCGATATGTCCTCCAGTTCAGAGGAAAGTGCTGTCTCCAAGTCGTCCTCGGTACCGTCTGTAGACACTGCTGCGACTACACCGGACGAAACCAAGCATCGACCTTCATCCTTTATCATCAGTCGTGCTCCGGTCGAGGCTGACCTGCCTTCTCCAACATCCATAGTTCGCACAGACGATGGGACAACGTGGGAGGGCAGTATCCAAAGTCATGGCCACCAAGGTGTTGAGGACAAGCCTTATGACGATCCCGCCGATGCATTTGACCCCGAGCTGAACCCAGAGTTCCTCCAGGACCCGACCGCGTGGATGTTGTCACACGACTATTCGCTTGAGGACGTTGCATACAACACTGACGGACACCTTGTCGGGGCTACCATTGACGTGTTGGTGGAAAAGATAACACCTCACGACAACCTCGTGGACGCCGCCTTTTCCGCCGTCTTTTTCTTAACTTTCCGGTTATTCTCCTCGCCGGTGGAGCTAGTGGACACTATCATCACGCGATATAACATCCAGCCTCCAAAAGGAATTTCTGAAGCTGATATTCAATTTTGGCAACAGCGGAAAGGCGTACCAGTGCGACTCCGGGTATCCAACTTTATCAAATCATGGGTCGAGATGTATTGGCGGCCAGGTGTTGACGACCCTGCGCTGCCAGCGTTGACACTCTTCGTTCGCAATGAGTTGGCGCTTTACTTCCCTGCTCCAGCTCAGCGTATTCTGGAGTTAATTACTTTGCGTCGACAAACCTCGGACTTTACCATCAGCCCCAAAGGCGACCGAAGCCGCGACCCCGGGATGTCCATTAATCCTCCTTCAGCAATCCTTCTGACGTCCGAAGTCCCTCGACCGACGATGACCAAGACCCTTCTAGTGGCCCTCAGAAAGAAGGACTATGCTTCCATCACTGTCACCGACTTCGATGCGCTAGAACTCGCTAGGCAGCTGACTATCATGGAATGCAACCTATATTGTGCAATTCAGCCAGAAGAAATTTTGGAGATGGGATCGGAGGGCGCAAAGTCACCAGTGAATGTCAGAGCTGTGTCTTCGTTAAGCACTGTTATCACGGGCTGGGTTGCAGAAAGCATATTGGATGAGCCTGATTTGAAGAAGAGGACGGCATTGGTCAGGTTTTTCATCAAGGTTGCAGATGTAAGCCTCTACGCCCTCAATTTAACCATCTTCCCTGACGATATCCCAGCGATGCACGTCTCTGGCAAATTATAGCACTTCGCGATCGGTGTTAGCTGCCTTAGATTCATCCACGATATCAAGATTACATCAAACGTGGCTTGTAAGTATTTTCATTTTCCTCTTTATTCCATTGAAGCAACTGGGTTTCATGACCTCCAACACAGGGTGTCCCTCAAAAGTACAAGTCGCAAATGGAATCTCTCAGACGACTGGCAGATCATAGTCGCAACTATCACGAATACCGATCAAAACTTCGTAACACTGCTCCACCTGCGGTCCCTTTCTTAGGTACGTACCACTGCATCTAGTCTGCGTCAACATGCTCAAGTGACACTAGGTCTTTACCTGACCGATGTCACCTTCTGCCGAGAGGGCAACCCGTCACACAGAGCCTCACCAATAAACCCTAGCAAGAAACTGCTCAACTTCAATAAATATCACAAACTTGCCCGGATCATTCAAGGTATACATTCACGTATCTCCCATCTCTTGACATAGTCTCACTGGATTTCTTGTAGATATGCAGCGATTCCAAGTCCCGTACAACCTGAAAGCAATTCCGGAAGTCCAAGGATATCTGAATGTTGCATTTGAAAACGCTCGCCATCACGGAGACTTGCAGGATCTTTATCGTCGAAGGTGCGTTCTGTTTTGCAGTGCCTCTCCCGCATATGTATTCACCGCGTCTCCATCAGTCTACTGGTTGAACCAAGACAACCCGCCGATACCGCCCCAACTAGCGACGTGAGACAACTATTCAATTGGGCCACACGGTCCCAATCTCAGAATGCCTCCTCGTCACAATGATATCTTACCATGACACTGTATTACTCCTGCCATATATCTTTAGTGCATTTCTTCTATCTTCGGTGTTGGTTACTGCCAGTCTTTCATCCATTTGTCTCGATATCATCATCACATTGCATCTCATCACAATACATTTATTGCTGTCACTCCTTCCCCTCTGTATTGAGTAATACTATGGACACCTATACCATCTACAATATAATTGCACTCGATTTGTCTCCATTAAATCAAGGAATAAGCACGTTGTTTAAGAGTTGGCCGCAATGGCGATATGTGGTGACATAATAGCCAAATTGGCTAGTTCCCTTCTTTCTCTTCAATCCATCCATGCCTTGGGCTTGAGGTAGCTCAGGATAAGTTCTCGAATGGACGCCAGGTCCCTGAAAGAGATGAATGAATACCTTTTGAGATCCGTATATTTGAAGCACTTACAAAGTCATATACAAAGGGTCGGCTTTGTGTGGCGCCATATAGCCTTGAACTTTCAAGGATGACATTATAGACAGGAGAGCGATCGTTTCCAGGCGCATGAACACTCCAGCCATCGTCTGGAGAACGAACATCCCAAAAAGAAACGACGCTATGGCGAGCAGACCCGGCTGCAATGTGGCTAGAGGAGCCACCACCACACGAGACTGAGTAAAATGATTCAAATTGTAAAGGGTCCTTCATGGTCAGGACTGGGCGAAGAGGAGCAGGCTCTCCGGCATTCCCGCCTGCACATTTTATGCGAGAGGACGAACGAAGGTCGTGGCACCGCACGTGCCCGTCGAACCACCCTGACACCAGAATTTGAGGTGATGAGCCCCAAGGGGATGCGAGAGGAGCTCGTGAAATCCCATAGACAGCGGATGAGACTGGCTTGGTTCCAGCAGGTTCAGACAGCATCTGTGAATGAAGTATGGCGTTGGGGGTCCGTGAAAGTTCGTCATTCTTGATGGAATAGACTCTCAAAGGATGAGTCGAGGATGTGCCAAACGCGGCGTACGGTCCTGCGCTGTCTAGGCAGAGATGCGAAGCCCAACTTCGCGTGTTGAGTGTCACGGTCTCAGGCTGGCTGAGAGGAAAATGCAGGTTTGTCAAGGAAGCATCTCCACTCGACGACAGGGCAAGGAGAAAGTTCCTTTCCGACGATAAACTCTCCAAGTATTCGCCACCTTGCAACTGCGAGGACGAAGTCACTGTTACAGCGAAGGCTGAGTCAGGGTCGTCAGATGAAGGAAGTTTCAACGATACATGCTGCATGGTACCATCCTGGAAACCAAGGCACATTGTCTCGTCAGACCCGCCATCATCGAGGAAAGTCAAGCTGGTAATGCCACTTGATTGTTCGGATCGTGTAAAAGAACAAGACCCTTCTAAGTGCATCGGTGGAGATTCTATCTCATCTGATACGCCGAATGCATAAGACGTTATACCGGACCCAGCGGCAACGACAAGTCTAGAAGAACTGATGGCCAAGACGGGCTGTGTTTTCCCAGACCACGGCTTGGAGAGGGGTCGAGCAATAAATTTCGAACTCGACCATGAATGGTCGGATAGGAAGTCATAATGCACGTTAGCGTGTGCAGACCAAGATTGTCGCGACTGTGAGAGGCTGGAGGAAGGTCGTGGGTTGGTTTGCAGGTATGCCGTCCAACCAAATGCGGTGACCTACCAGCTCAGTTAGGTTTGTCGGCAAGAAAGGTTGGCTTTAAGACACACCAGGGAATTCAGACGTTTGCAGCATCTAGAAAGGGTCGCGAGTTCTCGTACAGTGACAGTCTGTAAAATTAGAATCAGGACATCGTTGGGTAACGCGGTGAGCAGCATAAAGCTAGAGAAAATCTTGTCGCAAGTGTTGTTGTGGATATTATTGACGTTCCCTCCCCTGTTCCGAGCCTTTGTACTATACACAGCCAGTGTCCGACTCCTATGGATGGACACTGACACCCCCTGACGACTCGGAGTCGGCTCGGCCCCTCGGAAGCTGCGTGTCCAAAGCCGAATGTCACGTGGAGATATTTGGATTTCCAAATGGTGTAAGTGCTCTAACTAGTACCGAGCCTAGTATACGACTTACTCTCTCTAGTACCCCAACGGCCTTGCCTGATTTCCCCTAGTATTCCGCGCTCTCGAGCAGCTGAAATAAGGCCCATGCGGAGAGATGTGCGCATCCTTCTTGTTGGCGACGGTACGCAACTACAAGTTCTGCCGCCCACCTTACCAGTTTCCCTGATTTCTCTCACAGAGGGCGTCGGCAAAAGCACTATAGTCACCTCCTTGATCAAGGAGTCTTTCGTAGCCCACGTACGTTATGCTTCTCCACCCTCGTATCAGGTCATTTCAATTCGCATACGCAGGTGCAACACGTCGTTCCGGAGGTTACAATTCCGCCTGAAGTCACCCCAGAAAACGTCACCACGTATATTGTGGACTCGGGTGGTGCGTTGGGCCGCAGACGACATTGCGTATCTTATTGATTGAAAATCCAATAGCTGGTCCCCAGGATCGATCACACCTCGAGTCCGAAATCCGGAAAGCTCATGTCATATGTGTCGTGTATTCAATAGACAACCCAAACTCCTTCGATCGCATTCCTGCCTACTGGTTACCTCACTTTCGGCAACTCGGTGTCAATGTGAGGCTAACTACTGACCTTTGTTAGTTATTCACTGATCGCAATACAGGTGCCTGTCATTCTAGTCGGTAACAAGATTGACCTGCGTGGCGGCCAAGTTACCAACCAAGCGTTGGAGGATGAAATTATACCGATCATGAACGAGTTCAAGGTACATGCCATACCCAGTCTTCATTTCCGTATCTTACGTTCGGTCTTCTAGGAAGTGGAGACATGCGTAGAATGCTCAGCGAAGACACCCTTGAACGTGTCCGAAGTGTTCTATTTTGCACAGAAGGCAGTTCTGCATCCCACGGCACCTCTCTACGATTCGCGGGATCATGTACGCAATCTAGACATACTCTGAGTGCTTATTGCTGATCCAATTGACCCAGGTTCTGAAAGCGAGATGTGTTGCGGCCCTAACGCGGATATTTAAGCTTTGTGACGCTAACAAGGACGGAATCTTAGACGCGTCTGAGCTTAATGAGTTTCAAGTAAATGTTTTGGCCAGGTTTATCCGCCTGTATTGCTTACCAGATTCGTAGCGCAAATGCTTCGACGCACCTCTTCAACTACAAGAGCTAGAAGGCATCAAAGAGATGGTTCAAGAGCATGCAGCAGATGGTGTGCGAGGTGGTGGCTTGACAGAAGCAGGATTTCTGTATCTTCACACCAACTTTATTCAACGCGGCCGGCTGGAAACGACGTGGACAGTTCTCCGCAAGTTTGGATATGCAGAAGACCTTAAGCTGACAGAAAACTTCCTCCACCCAAAGTATGTTGTACGCCATGTGAATTGCCCTGATACCTACTTTCTATGTATAGGTTTGACGTCCCACCAGACTGTTCCGTAGAGCTCAGCCCCCTTGGATATCAGTTCTTTACAGATATATTTGAGACGTTTGACAAGGTAAGCACTAGTTCCTACCTTAGTTAATTCGTGCATAACCCTATATAGGATCAGGATGGTGCGCTGAAGAAGGCGGAGTTGGATGAGGTTTTCAGCACTTCCCCATGTAACCCATGGGTCGATCAAAAATTCCCCGATACCACACTCTCTGACGACGCTGGCGCTGTGACATTACAAGGTTGGCTGGCCCAATGGAGGTTCGTTGAGATCGAAGAAAGTCCCTCAAATGCAAACACTGAAGTAACAGTGTAGTATGACCACTCTTCTAGACCATACAACGACACTCGCATATCTCGCCTATCTTGGATATCCAGACGAGCCAAGAACAGAAGCTCTGCAGGTGACACGAGCCAGAAAAATCGACAGACGCAAAGGCAAAGTCACGAGGAACGTGTTCCTTGCGTATATCATTGGAGCCGCTGGCTGTGGAAAGACATCGCTGTTGAGGTCCTTTGCAGGAAAACCTTTCATCGAAGCCTCTGACAAGAAGCCATATGAGCCAACAAGCCAAGTCGTCAGTGTAGTGAATTCTGTGGATATCGATGGCTCAGAAAAATATCTTGTGGTGCGTGAAGTGGTTCACCTCATCAGTGTCACAAGTCGACCCATTTGTATTTCAGCTTCAGGAATTCGGTTCTAGATACGAAGCAGAGACCTTAAGAAACTCGAAGAAAACAGATACAGTCGATGTCATGGTCTATGTTCATGACTCTAGTGACACAAATTCCTTTTCATACATCAGCAATCTACGGGTACGTATCGTTCGAAGTCCGTCAAACGTGTAACCTGACCGTTCCTCAGCAACAATACAGTCTTGACCATATACCAACCCTCTTTGTCGCCACCAAATCCGATCTAGACCTTGCCCTACAAGTTTGTTTCTTACTTGTTCCCTAGAGCAGCTGTCTCATTTTAACCTTCAGAGACACGAGGTTCAGCCTGATGTCTACTGCAGGCGATTAGGGCTTCAAGTCCCAGTCGCAGTGAGCGTGAAGGCCGGCCAAACTGCGGATGTATTCCACGCGATTTGCCAGATTGCGATGAACCCGTGCGTCAACTTACTATTTTATTATACGCTCTCATTTCTTACGTTATCTTCTGTAGCCATTCGGCCATACCAGGCGGTGCAGACCGTGCAATGACAGCAGCAGCAAGACTCAGGATGTATGTTACGTTGACGGCGGTGTTTGGGGGATGTACAGCGGGATTGATTATGCTCTATCGGACATTGTACCGGCCAGGAGGGCCAGGGCTGCTTGGGTGGGGATCGTACCTGTCGACCTGGTTTTTAGGTGGGAGACGGTAGGACAGAAGACTTGTTAGAAATATTAGAGATGTCTGTCAGGGTCCAGGCAGACTAGCATCAGAGATCCGATGGCCGACCTGTAAGATCCGAATCTAACATCATTGGAAACTCGTGCCCTCCCTCGCAGTTGTGGACATTTAAAGCCTTGTTGTGCTGCTGAGACGTTCCATTTTCTGACCATCTTTCATCTTGCAGATACCATCGCGCGCAGACGCTACCTTCGTCGTGAAACATCGCCGTGTTCCAGCCTTGACGCCATCTATAGGGGTCAACTTCAATATTCTCAACCGCTTTTGTTAATCTGAGTCACAACATGGATGAAGACATGGATTTCGGCCCTAGCGCTCCCCAAGAGCCCATGAACAATCAGCAATACGTTCCACAGATGACGGGCAGCGTTGATGACGGGCACAAGACACTGTGAGCTCATCTCCTCTTACACTTGTCTATCATCTAACCATCGCGAAGTGACTTGGTTTTCATTCAAGATTGCACGGGGAGCCAGGGAAGCTATATTACTTCCGCTACCAAGAACATCGAGCAGATTTGTGCACACATTTTTGAGTCCGGGAAGCTCCAGAGCCCAGAAGATCTTCGTATTGGATTAGTCGCATTCCGTGATCACCCCCCACAGGATCATACCTACATTGTCAAGAACTTTGGATTTTCTTCCGACATTAGCAAGGTGAAGAATGATTTAACTGGTTTGTATGCTTCGGGTGGTGGTGACGGGCCAGAAGCGGTGACGGCTGCGATGGCAGAGGTGTTGGGCATGGCATGGAGGGAGCATTCCAGTAAGATGGTCGTGCTCATAGCCGATGCACCTCCTCATGGGATTGGAGAATACGGCGACGGTGAGTGCACCGAAATTCCGCGTAGACTGCTTCTCACTTCAAGTCTAGGCTTTGACGATGGTTCTCCGGACGGATACGATCCCTTGCAATTAGCTAGACAGATGGCTAGTCGGGGTATACCTTTGGTAAATTTTGGGCACTCCTGTTATAGCAGAGGCTACTACTGATGATCCTTTCAGTTCTTTGTTGCATGCGAACCTGCTCTCAGTGGTTATTCAGTTGAGCCAGCTCTACGCATCTTACGTGTTCCATCGTCTGACTCTTGCTTTGTTCAGTATGCGAATGACTTCTACAGAGCAATTACAGATATTACATCTGGCTTGATGTTGCCTTTGACGACTGCCGATCTTCTTGCGAACGCGATAGTGGGCAGTGTTCTGGAGAATCTTGACATGGAGCGCCTCGTTCGAGAAGTCGGCCATGCAGTAGCCGAGAGGATACTTGGCAACAACGAAAGTGTCGATGACGTCGCGCGTGAACTTCACGAGAAGCTGCTGCTACGCAATGAAAGCACGAAGAAAGTGGTCATCGAGAGTATATACAGGGAATCGGACGAGGCGACTCACAATGTTGCTGTTTTCACTCAAGCACCTTCCTTGGCTGAAGCTCGCCCCTTGCTGAAACGGGTGAGTCCTGATACCATTGCCTCATGTTCCCGCTCAATCCCTGTCAGGTGCACGGGACCCGTTTCACCGAAAAGTACCTCGCAGCTAGGTCATCTCTGGGGCGAGCTTCCTATACAGTGGGACACGGATACACTCCAAGATACCCACCGCCACCAAAGCCAGTGTCGCCTACCAAAGGAGCACCGCCCAGCTCACCTCCGCGAAAGGTCGTTCAGGATTTCGCTGCCTTCGGCGCCCCAAAATCAGCTAGCGTGTTCGGTACGGCTGTGGCGTCGACACCCTTCTCCTTGGCAGGGGGGAAGGCCGCGTTTGGTGGCATGCGGGGTGGAGCAGCTCGTTCACCCTTCGACGAAGACGAGGAAGATGAGGATGATGGAAGGCAGCGAGTGGAGCTTACGGAAGGCTCCATTTCTCTCGACCAGGTAATGTCCTTTTGGATTATTCAACGACATCTATGCTGATGTCTCGACGAACAGGCACGGCGTATTGCCATGCAGAGCGCATGGAGGAGCGCCCATTGATATCCCGCACGTCAACGGAGTTAGCTTGTCTTGCATTTTGCCATCCCACATAGCACAGAAGTAGATTCTCCTCGTTGTAAAATAATATATGGAATGAACAAGTCGTATGGACATGCAGTAAGAACATCAGGGTATCTGTGAAGTATCAAGGAAAGCGAAAGCTAAACATCTTCTCGTTTTCGCTTTTTCTTTTTCTTATGTTCAGGAGGTTCGCTACTTAGTTGCTGGCCAATGGGAGTCGCCTCTATGGTATCGGAATCTATGGTGGACGCCAAGGTATGGACCAGTGCACACCCGCAATCGCGATCTTTCGAGTCATCGCCCTTCTTCGTCCTCTTGTGCTTCTTTTTGCTTTCCTCCTTTAATGTCGACTTGTCACCAATACTTTGCCTTCTTTTCTCCTCCTTTCGTTCACGCTTTCTCCTCTTGTTTTCCTTGATCTCTAGCTCCTCTGAGGCTGGGTTGCCCTCGTGTTCGCAGGCCGCCCGTCGATCCCGTCGACGCGCCCTACGTTCCTCTTTCTCTTTAGCCTTCTGCTCTTTGCGCTCCTTTTTCCTCTGAAGCCGCGCAGGGTCGCTATCCTCAGAACCTCTCTTCCGCTTTGTGGTCGAGTTCCCAGCATCATCCTCTCCACCTTTCTTCTCACCCGTGGCCCTAGCATTGGTTTCGTTCGACTGGGCTCCGGCAATGCTAGAAGATGGCGTCGGCGTCGACGTAGGTAGGTCGTCGTCAGGACCTAGGACAGGGCCTCGGAAGAATCTAGCGTAGAGGCTACTATGTGCAGCATCACGTTTTGCAATAGAAAGCAGGGTTAAGCGAGGGTTATCGTCACTAACATCGGGAGTGTTTGTGCCAGAAGTGGTCGCAGAAATGCCAATCACGGGCCTGCGATTTGAGATGATACCTGTGGTGGTGCGTTTGATCTCTACTAAGGAGGGGTCTTCATCTGACTTGAGGAAAATCAGGGTTTTATTTCTGAGCAGCAAGCCAATATATGTACCTCGTCATCGCTCGCAAATTTGAGCTGTATTGACTTCGCAGCTGCATTGAAAAGGCTGCGAAGATGAATATGAACGGCCAACAACTAGGCAGAAAAAGTGCTCACTGATCCCAGAACGGAAAGGCTTCATCGCGATCTTTGCCTAGTCCAGCCAAATTCTTCTTTTGAGGGATGGCGAGAGGGCGGCTGATTGCTCCCTGACGAAGTCCGGTTCCTTTTCCTGACCATCCCTGGGCCACTAGGAAGTCGTGTCCGTCTAGAGGCATTCGTGAGTGCCCGTCCGTGACAAAAAAGATCCAGTGGATTTGCTTGAATTTGGCACCGGCATTTAAAATTCATCGTCAGGTGACCCACACACTTCAATTTGCCGTCGCGCAAAACGCAACTCTGGACTGAAAATCGTTTTTTTGGCATTTGTCAAGACATATATGGAAGATGTGGTATGGCATAAAAGTACAGTTTACAAATTGTGTTGAAGATGGCGCGGGGCGGCCCACAAAGAGTGTAACACTGGAAAAGGTGTGGTTGTTGAGGTCTAAGGTTTGGAGTGTGAGGAGTTCCTCATATCGGCTAAAGGCAGTATGTCACCAGTAGTAGAGTCAGGGACAGGTAACCAATCGATTTGGTCCAACAGGGCTTTGGGACCTTTGACGCGGTAACTTTTGCCTTGTTGACTGAGGAAAGTCTGAATGACAGGGACCGCAGAAGTTGCATCTCCACGTTCTTTCCATAAACCTGGCTGAGTCCCAACCTCGAAGTCGAAGTCTGGTCCTGGTACTCGCAAGGATTCATGGGCAGGGCGTCCGCCATTAGGCTTGCAGTGTGGCTTGTGTACCTTCCAATGCTACATGTGAGAAGTTGGCCATGAGCAAACGAGCGAAAGCAACAATGGGTACAGACCGACCTTCTTCTGACACTGAGCAGAACAGTAGTGTGGTTTATCTTTCGCGTCGCATTTTCCGGAACCTGTAAAGGAAGGCAATTGAGGATTCAACCATGCGATGACAACAAATTAGGAGCGCACATTTCATCAATGCCTTTCCTTTATCACTTTCTATCCCGCAATCAGGCGTTGCACAATAGTACCTCGTAGGCTTACTTTTCATAGCCCCTCTCTTCACCTCTCGTGCCAGGTCTTCCTCAGTTTCAAATTGCGCGAATCTTTCCCATAGCCCATCCAGCACCATGACATTGGTCTCGCGGCGCAACCTTCTGTACGAGTGGCAGTAATCAACAATGATGGGAGGGAGGGGAGCGTTCGGCCGGAGGGATACGGCTTTCCATGCGTGAGGCTCGCCGACTTCAAAAATAAGTTCGATCGGTTCAGGTTGTTTTCTTCCGGCTCGTGGAATGAAGCTTCGGCTCTCCAGGAGTAAGGCATGCGCACTTGCGTGTAGATCGACCTCTTTCAGGGTTTTCGGTACATATGAAAGGGCTTTGTGAAAGTAGTGTGTGGATTTTTCGGAGTCTATGGGCGTGTTCAAGCCTGCGAGGTAACTAATTAAAGTAAGGATGAGTAGCTCCTCTTGAAAGATTGGTTTGTCCTGACCGGAGGCCAAGATGCATGCAGCTTGGTATGCAACCATTTTCTGCCATTAGAAAACACCTGGAGAGACTCTTCTCTTCTATGACCAGTGCCGAGGAGGCGTGCGTCAAAAATATTTTGTGTAGAGTATCGTTCCCGGGCTGAAGTTGAGGCATTGAATTCACTTTGTACTTCGCATAACATACGGCTTCGGCCCTTCGAGGGTGGTCCTCAGCATAGAAAGTGACGGGTGCATTATCAAGTGCCATAGTCAATATGGTCGCGATAAGAGTTACAATGAAGAGCGGAGCAGAGAAGATTGAGTTGAAACCCGAGGTTATGTGACGAGGATGCACATGTATCAGCGCATATTTATGCTGCCAAAGACAATGATAGAACGGAAGAACAAGCGCTGGATCCAGATGGCCCCTCGCGATGTATTCAGATACGGTAACCCAAATACTCCGAGTGGGCCACCTTGAGCGCGTCAAAGGGAAACAAAAACGTCACATCGGACATCGGATGTCCTCAATTGAAATTCCGCGAAGCAGTCCCCACATATGGACAACATATGGAAGGTAGAAATGACGATAATCTGGGAACAAAAACAATTAATGGGGAACAAAGATCATTGTATAGCTTTCTATTGGGGAGCAAATGCCTCCATGCCAACCTGGCAAGGTTTTCTTGTAACATATGCCCGATCAAGAGAAAGTTGAGGGATTTGAGTCTCAAGGTCAGCAACAATTTGTGCTACTCTAAGCAGACAACGACTCGGGCTAGCAATTATAATCGCTCAGCAGTGCCCTAAAGCCACAAGATCATGAGTGTAGATGGTCTACATTCCCTATCTCTTTATATAGGTGCTACCTTTTAACTTCCAAGGATAGGTCGTGACAGTACACGGGTAATGAAGGCCCATGCGGATGCATTCCTGATTGTAACGCGAACTAGTAACAATTGTGAGATACTTTACAATGCAAATTTTTTCGATTGAGTAGCTCCATCCGAACAAATAGCCTAAGCCTTGACGAGTGGTTGGTCTGTGGGATAATTCGCCAGAGTGGCGTAGGCCCACGCCACTAGGGGCATGATCTCTGATAACGCTGTTTTTTTTTTGATTGAATGGTGGTCAAGTGATAACTTCTACGGGCTTGGATGATCCGAGAGCATTTGCATACTGGAATTCGCCCGAATTTTCATGCTATATGCAAGTGATTAGCAAAGAGGCGTCACAATAAGCTCTGTAACGGACCTCCCACATATCGATCGCAATTTGACAGCTCTCGCGGACGACCCTCGGCGCATCCTCCCTGTCCATCCATTCCCTGAGATGAGGAAGTACTTCTGGAGTTCCAATACCTCCCAGAGCTTCGGCCGCCTCATGCCTCACCATCTCGGATTCATTGTCGTCTCTCAGCACCTGTAAGAGAGATGGTATTGAATGTGGTGAGAGAAGCTGCCCAAATATGAAGGCAATTTCGTGTCTGTGTATACGGTGAGTAAAATGAAAACATAAGTTTTTCGTGTCGCTGACTTGAACAAAGCACTGCTGTCTGTAAACCCAGATGCGAGTGCATCAACGGCGGCAGGTGTTCCTATGTTTCGAAGTGCAAACATCGCACGGTACCTCTCGAAGAGAGACAAACTAGTGTCAAGCAATCTCGACTGAATCTCAGCAACTTTGGCAGGGGAAATATCATCGGGTCTTGGTGCTCCCGACAGGAGGCCAGATGTCGCGGGAGCAGGATCAATCGAGGTGTACAACCTAATTAGCGTGAGTCTAGTAGCACTCTCTACAATGAGCCACTTACGGGATGGTATCATCTTTCAGACTAGACCAATGTTTCTTGCCCTCTTCAGAGTTATCCCACTGGATTTTTGCAATGGCGATTTCACAGGTTTCTCTCACGCTACGTTCAGGATCGGACACAAATTCTTGGAGAATCGGGACTGAACCGGACGCGGATATTGCACCCATAGCTTCGGCTGCCTAACCTCGTGAGTTAGTTCTGGAAGTGGTCTATGTAACGTAGGCCCACCTCATGCCTGACCATGGGGTCTTCAGTTGTGTCTCGAAGAGTCTTTTCGAGAGCTGGAAGCGCAGATTCGAGCTTCATTTGCCCAAGACAGTATGCAAGCTCATGTTTGAGCAGAGCAGACGAATCTTGGAGGCCTTATTGAACACATGAACCGTATGAGTGAACCATCACACAAAGATTAGATCGTAAATACCCGTCGAGATAATTCGAACGGCCTCTTCGTTCTTCAGAGATTTCAAAGTAAACAGAGCGCGGAATCGAGTATGCAGGGCTATATTCCCTGATGTATTAAGCAGAGAGTCCTCCAAGGACTTCAATTCGGTTGAGGAAATCATCGAGTATCAGACAGTTGAAGTCAAACGGTGATGTGAATTGATCGAGCGCTTGAAGATAATTTTTGGCGGACTTTCAAAATTTCTGTTCCACACACCCTCCCCCAGATCGACCATGCCTAGATCGAGGCGTTCAAAGCTCGGTGAGAGTAGAAGTGTTGGTTTACAATACATATATTGACTAGTATCGCCAAGTTTCCCTGACGAAAGTCGCAAAAAAAACCAAGGAGCAAAAAACTGCCATGATGCAGGAGGTATGTCAATTCTGAGCACTTTACTTGTGATCCAGTTAATTACATTATTCCATTAGCTTCAAGAAAGCTCGGAGAAGTGGAGATATTGCTGGCTGTTCGAAGTGGGGTCTATGCGAAATGCACACCTGAAGACAGTGAGGAAGCAATGGAAGGAGTGCGTCAATTGCAAATCGAGGTTTAACATTCAAGAGCTCATACTATCTCCTCAGCTCAGCTCGGATATTCTTTGGGCGCGGTGCCGTGATGGCGAAAGCTTTAGGGCTGACCCCAGAGGAGGAGCATCGGACAGGGATTCATAAACTCGCCAAAGTGTGTGTCTGACTTTCCTCTGATAGCCAAGCTTATCGAGCGTTAAAAATCAGCAAATAAAAGGTCAAGTCGGTGTATTGTTCACAGACTCACCACCGGAGGAAGTCATCGACTGGTTTGTCGACTTCAAGCAACCGGACTTCGCTCGAGCAGGCAACCTCGCCAGCCGGACAGTGATCCTTCCTGCTGGACCAGTGCTCCGACACCATTCAGATCCCCCGGAACCCTTCCCCCACAACGAGGAGCCCCAATTGCGTAAATTGGGCTTGACGACTTCGATGAATAAAGGTGTCCCGACTCTTACGAACCCCCACGAACTGTGCAAAAAGGGCAAACCATTGACTAGCGAGCAAGCCCAACTCCTTAAACTGATCGGACACAGGATGGTCGTATTCCGTGTTGGTCTGATTGCGCGGTGGGACTCAGAAACCGGTGATGTCGTGCAGATTGAAGGGCCGGGCGCTCTCACGGCTGAGGAGAGGATAGGAGGAGGTGGAGATGAAGGTGGAGATGAAGGTGGAGATGAAGGTGGAGATGAAGACAAAGATGCTATGAGCGAGTAAACGCGTTTTTCATTTCCCTGTCTTCTGTTAGCTTTTCTGTATACATACTACACATATATTGCTGCAAACCATCCCTGTGTACCATATCTATGAGGCTTGTATGAGGGCATCTCGCGCTATCTATTCACATCACCAGCTTCTAATTAACGCTTACGCGGTCTCGTGAGCCGAGCACCATATGGTTAAAGTCTGTCAGCATTCATTCTGCATGACTTTTGCGAGTTTGGCCCATTCCACGTTAATCACCTTCCCACCGGCAGAGCCTTCTCAAACGCATGTGGTTTCCCCTAGCCTTTCTGGGCCTAACAGCCCAGGTTCCTCTTCATACCCCCACTCCCTCACCCAAGTCGATGTCTTCCGGTCTGGAGTTTGGTTTCAAGGAGGGCCCTGGCGTCTTCTCTCCGAAGAATTTGGTGAGTCAAGGTCAAATATATAAAGCAACTCTACTGGAACATCTACAAATGCTCTAGGTTGAATTGAAGCGCCCCGGCGCTGGAGTTGCCAACAATGCTGGCGACCTTGTACTAGTGCCCGTCAGTGAATATTCATTCAAAGACAAGAAGTGAGTTGGACTGCGACGCGTCATGACCGGATGGCTTAATCCACATTTAGGAATAAGAAATCTCTTGTAGTGACACCAATCGAATCCTCAGTGAATCCATTGGAGATCCATGTGCGTGCATCTTTAGTTCATGCCTAGAGTATCTCGCTGACGCCGACGCAGCTCGAGAAAGGCGGTGAAGCTTTCTGGATCCAGTCCCGAACACTTGCACACGTCGTCGAAGGTGATGTTGGTTTGGAGATATATGCCTTGGACATCACATTCGAGGCTGCATCCGAGGGACGAGCTGGTGTGCTCGCGACGGCTAACGCCCCCGTTTTGATTGGCAAACTACCCAACAAGGGCGCGACAAACTTCCGCTATTCAACTACCTCTGGCGTCCTCGTCTTCTCTGACTACGTATACCCCGATGGCAACTTAACCTCTGTGGCGGAGCAGGATGGCGCATATGAAACGCGCGGAAACTCAGCCTACGTTTATGACAAGACTTTTGAACGCCAGTGGGATACTTGGGTAGGACCGAAGAAGGTTTCTTTGTTTAGCGTTCGTTTGCACCAGGATCCCGACCGAAAGTGGGTTTTCGACGAACAGTTCACAAATCTGCTGCAAGGAACGAAACACGTAAGATCGATTTGACTCCTACATTTTGATTTGTGAATATCTTCCATCCATCAGAGTTCCCCTGTGGAGCCATTTGGTGGGACAGATGATTTTGACATCTCACGCAACCATGTCGTCTATACAACGAAAGATCCTGAACTGGATGCGGCCTGGCACACTAAGCAGAACGTGGGTGTCAGTTGCTTCGATCTGTGTACTTTATTTAATGACATATCATGATATAGGTTTATATCGTGGATATCAAGGGCAACTCCAAACCACGAGAGCTCACTTCTGGCGAGCAAGGCGCCGTTCATAGCCCCGTATTGAATGCCCAAGAGACCAAAGTAGCCTGGCTAGAACTGGATGAGGACGGCTATGAAAGTGACAGGTACATATTTCTTTACCTCACTCATCAATCATTAACAAATTGATTAGGGCCAAAATTGTAATTTATGATCTCGAGAAGGACGTACGATATACTTTGACCCAAGGATGGGATCGTTCTCCCGACACTTTAGCTGTAAGATTCAGCTTCGGGCCACAATTCATAAACTGACATCCTGTAGTTCTCCAAAGAAGGAAATTTCATCTATTTCACCGCTGGTGATGAAGCCAAAGTCAAGGTGTTTGTGCTGCCCGTGCCCCCCACCCCTGCATCATCTACGACAAACCCGAGCCTTTCCAAAAAATACACGACGCCTGTTGCGCTCACGGATAGCAAAGCAGCATCCGGCATACAGCCACTGTACACCGGGCGCCTCTTGTTCAGCCAGTCATCGTTGACTTCCCCCAACGACGTTTTCGTTATCCGCGATCTCCAGCGTCTCGAGGCATCTATCCTTCAGAGCGAAGAACCAATCCAATTCAACTCCCAGGCTGAGCAACTCACACACCTGACGGAGTCTGCACTCCAAGGCACAAATCTCAGTTCCGGGGAGTCTTTCTGGTTCAAAGGCGCCTTGGACAAAGATGTCCAGGGCTGGGCTTTGAAGCCGCATGGATGGAAGGAGGGAGATGAAAAGAAGTGGCCTGTTGTCCTTCTCATCCATGGAGGTCGGCGTCCTTCAATTTCTATCCTGTTTCATTCACAACTCATCCTAGATCTCAAACAGGACCGCAGGGCGCATGGGAGGATCAATGGTCCACACGTTGGAACCCTAATGGTATGTATATGCACTTTATTCGGGATCTCAGAGCGGGATCTCAGAGCTTACTCTATAATCTTCTAGTATTTGCCCAGCAAGGATATTTCGTCATCATGATCAATCCAACTGGAAGTACTACATTCGGACAAGGTTTGGACTTTCCCGTGGTTCAATTGCAAGTGCGTGGTGTTAACCGATGGTGTAGAATTCACGGATGCAATTGCTGAAGACTGGGGAGGCAAGCCCTTCGTCGATATGCAAAAGGGCTGGAAATATGCTTTGGACGCGTATCCCGAGGTAGCTGAGTTTTGTTACGGGTATAATACTTGATACTGACATGCCTCCAGATTGATGCAGACCGCGCGGTTGCCGCCGGCGCCAGTTGGGGTGGATACGCTATCAAGTCGGGCATCTATAGTTCTCTTTCCTATCTTCGCAACTTACAATCCATTGACTTGTAGCTGGATTCAAGGCCACCCAGAGTATAACTTCAACTTTAAAGTACGTTCATCTCCCTCGAATTTGGCACGGGCACTTTCTGATTGTACACGACTAGGCGCTCGTGTGTCACGATGGAGTGAGCCCTATATAAAATTGGGCTTCCGTCCTTTCTGACGAATTCTGTAGGTATTCGACTCCAACTATAACGGGTATTCCACGGACGAGCTCTTCTTCGTATGTCCTGAGTAATCATTCTATCGGTTAGTGCTGAAGTCATGGTACAGTTCAACCACGAGTGGGGAGGAAGGTAAGTCGCTGACTTCTAAACCAAATGCAGAGTTAACGCCACTGCCAGGCCCTGGGAGGAGAAGAGCAAGGCACTCTCTGAGAAGTTCTCCCTTCTCCTTGCCGTCACCATTTCCACTTCTAACAATTTAACAGGTTTAGCCCCTCGAACTTCGTGAACAATTGGAGCACACCACAGCTCCTCATACACGGCAGCAAGGACTACCGTCTCCCCGAAACAGAGAGCATAGGGGCTTTCCATGCTTTGCAACAGTGCGTGATACTCACTAACATGTTTATCGTTGCTAATAACAGCCTCTTTCAGACTTGGTGTTCGTAGCAGGCTGGTGGTATTCCCGGACGAGAATCACTGGGTACTTAATCACGGAAACAGGTTCGTGCCTCCAGCGTTCCTCCCTAATCGGGCACCAACTTATGTGCTATATAGCCTCAAATGGCATTACGAGGTCTTCAGATGGTTCGATGAGTTTGTAGGAGAGCACTGAACCCTCAGTACTAGTAAGCCGTGTCAAATATAAGATATGTGTATAGGGGAATTATTGTTCGTTGGAATCTTCTTCTGCGTTTGATTGATTCCATGACAGCCTGGCAAGTCAGAAGACCAACGACCGTACTTTGAATATGCGAGTTTAATTGCAAGTAGCTTGGGATTTGCGTTCAATTAAAGTAGATTAAAAACACTATGCAAGTGACTTTCCGCGGGCCTATTATTGAGCTTTGACTCCGACGTTCTGGACTCTTCATTGGAGAGCTGGAGGGGCCACCCTTTGTCGTCATGGTCCGTGACTGGTTGACCATCCCGTCACGCGTCTACGTCAAGTGTCAAATTGGGAGTACCTCATGGTCAATGAGGGTTCTCAGCCAGTGCTGCTCCAATATTCGAATCTCTTGGGAGCTACCTTCTTGACCGCCACCCAAACTGACTGGAACGAATATCGACTCCAATTGTCGCATGAACCCCCATGGGCGACATTTATACTAGGCCCTTTTCAAAGAACTACAGGTATATGGTGGAAAACCATCACTGCTTGAGTTCGACATTCACACTGGTTGTTGTGCAGTGGTCTCATCAATCAGTCGGTAATTGCACTTGGAATCACAGTCCTATGTGTAACCGGCCAGGAACTGATGAAACGGAGGAGGAGGGGAAAGCCTACGGAGGATTCAGATGGCATAGGTTCGCGTGAATCCTGGGAGTTTGGATAGTGCGTTTTCTTCTCAACTATCGGCCAACAAAGTCGTGTAACTAGACTTTATTCTCCCATTCTCAACAGCCTATACCAGGGAAGATCATGGGCCAAGTGAGATTTCTCTCTTCTAACCTCAGAACTCGTTCCTGAAAAGGACATAGAAATCCGTCGCCACCTTCGCCCAAGGGTTGGCCACTCTCGTGGGTGAGACAGGCCATTGCGTTTCCAGAAACCAAGCTTCTTGAGTTACGCGGCATTGATGCGACCCTCTATGTTAGATTTTTGCGCGGCTGTTGTACGTTTTCGCCCTCATTTCATGACTGATAAATAGCACTGATGAAATGGCTAGTTTGGTTCACGCTGCTTCACACGTTCACAACGTTTCCGATCTTGTTCCCCATCCACGTTGAATTTTCCGAAGAGACCATATCTCCTAAGTCTATGACTCGTGCCTCGATTTCCTCCCTTGTCGGAACAACCAAGGGCAGGTCATTGTTATGGATCCACATATGCCTGCTCTTCTGGGTGACCCTTTCCTGGATGGCAACCCTCTTATGGATATGTAGTGGTGCATTCCAAATGCGAAAAACCCGCTTGGAACTGCTTTCTAACCGCCTTGCGGATAACGACATTTCACATCATCCTCACCCCCATCCCCAGTATGGCTTTGCTGATGTCCCGACTCCCGAGAGAGACCACCCAAACAGAGGACTGAGGCTCAGAACAGTCATGGTCTCGAACGTGCCCGTGCCACTTCGAAACGAAAAAGACCTCAAGGAGTATTTTGAATTTTATATGTCCCGGAAACTGCATAAACCATCAATGGGAATCACTTCGTCAATCCAACCTGGTTTCTTCAACAAGTCCTTCTCATTCCTTTTCAATCGTGCGAAGAGGATCCCTGCTCACCTGCCACCGATTCCATTACTACCTCACGGAGATGATTCAGATCGCTCGAAAGGGAAGCAGCACTCAGAGTCCACCACCTCACGAAGTGTCGCGCGGAGTGCAGATGACATTCCAGCCCTTGAACGGGTTGTGATTGCTCGTAAAATGACTTCTCTAGCCTCGTTACTGGAACGACGGGAAGACATTTTGCGCCTCCTGGAAACTGCGCACATCAAGTTAGCGAACAATGCTCTTGTGGCTGTTAAGGAAGCGATGGATAGGCGCCGGGTAAATTTGCCTATTGCGTCGGCGCAGAACAAAGCTGCAGAAATTGCGAGAAGACGGCGTTCATTGGCAGTTGATCCTGAACGCGGCCTCCACGTAGAGGTTGATGAAGATGCACGTATGGACCAGCTCATCGAGGTTCTGGGGCCCTTTGTGGAGGAATTCGAAATACAAGGAAACCTGTCGCTGCGATCTAGGATGGCTTTGAAGTCATCATCGAAATATGGCTTCAGGAGGCTCCGGGCGCGGCCCTCAGAAGACAGCGATGGCATCGACACGCCCACGACCGACGGTCCGTCGAATGTCTCGCGAGCTCATCGCAAGACGGTGTGGGAAGCCTTATACAACCTCCAAAGGAGCCATCTCGACGCATATCAACCCCTTATCAACCTCAGCCATCTTTTTAGAGGAAAGACTGTGCCGGCCATCGACTATTACACCGCCAAGCTTAACATACTGACATCATTAGTGACTGAGGCCCGATCGAAAGCTGCCAACGATTACGACCCAGCTTCAACGGCTTTTGTTACATTTGCGGACCCCGTTGACGCTCGAAGGGCGTGCAATTATCTGGCAGTCCATCCCAATAATCCGCTTGCCTGCATGGTTACTATGGCTCCTATGTATCAGGACTTGGATTGGGTGAGGGTGATGAAGTCCTCATTCAACGCTGAGGTACGCAGGTATTTGGTATATAGGATCACACTCACTAATGCTACCCGTAGTTTGTCAAAGACTGGGTCGTCAATCTCGGTGTATGGTCAGTAGTAAACTTAGCCGATGAGTGTTATGACGCTAAATGCATCCTTTACAGGGCTTTTACGCTGTTTTGGATCTTCCCTGTTTCTTTATTGGTTGGTTTAGTGTCCATTCAGAACATAAGTCTTTTTTGGCCTAGTCTGGTATGTCATTTTGAGCAGGAAACCGAGTGTCCTTCCGCAATCTAAAGACCCTTTAGAAAGCGTATCTGGACCGTCATAATTGGGAGGAAGAACTGATACAGTCTTTTTTGCCCACCCTGCTGGTGGCTCTTCTTGCTCTTTTGATACCTCTCATACTTCTCTTGATCGCCAAGAAGGCACACACATTTACCACCCTTTCTGCCATGCACGACATCATCATGACCCGATACTACAAATTTCTTATTGTCAACGTCCTTGTCTTCTTCTGCGTTGGGACTGCCGCTTTACAGTCTCTTCTACAGTCCTTCAAACCGTCAGCAACGCCGCCCGACATCTTGCAGGTCGTCGCCGATAGCTTTCCAACATCCGGGCCGTTCTATGTGGGCTGGTGTATGTGGATTACATTCCTCGCCAAAGAGTCGACATAACGCCTTTCCAGTGATATTCACGACAGCCATGCACGGGGGTTTTGAACTTGCATTATGTATGTCCTCTTTGGTTCCCCCCAGCCCCCCCCCCCCCCCCCCCCCCCCCCCCCCCCCCCCCCCCCCCCCCCCCCACGCCCGACCGCCCTCCGCCCCCTTCCTCCGCTCCCTCTC